>JACEFZ010021113.1:0-113841 GCA_014155875.1 Cepaea nemoralis
TCTCCCCTCATATTATTCATCTCTTGCAGCTCCTCCATCTCCCCTCAGTATTATTCATCTCTTGCAGCTCCTCCATCTCCCCTCAGTATTATTCATCTCTTGCAGCTCCTCCATCTCCCCTCAGTATTATTCATCTCTTGCAGCTCCTCCATCTCCCCTCAGTATTATTCATCTCTTGCAGCTCCTCCATCTCCCCTCAGTATTATTCATCTCTTGCAGCTCCTCCATCTCCCCTCAGTATTATTCATCTCTTGCAGCTCCTCCATCTCCCCTCAGTATTATTCATCTCTTGCAGCTCCTCCATCTCCCCTCAGTATTATTCATCTCTTGCAGCTCCTCCATCTCCCCTCAGTATTATTCATCTCTTGCAGCTCCTCCATCTCCCCTCAGTATTATTCATCTCTTGCAGCTCCTCCATCTCCCCTCAGTATTATTCAACTCTTGCTGCTCCTCGATCTCCCCTCAGTATTATTCAACTCTTGCAGCTCCTCCATCTCTCCTCAATATTATTCATCTCTTGCAGCTCCTCCATCTCCCCTCAGTATTTTTCATCTCTGTAATTCTCATCTCCCTGTGTCTTTATGTCCTCCTCTATTTTCTTCACCCAGTTGGTTCCAGACAAGACAGTGTCTAGTTATATTGTCCCCAGGTTTTCTCAGTGTGTGTTCTATCTTGTGGGTCCCAAACAAGATAGTGTCTAGTTATATTGTCCCCAGGTTTTCTCAGTGTGTGTCCTACACAGCGCCAACATCTTTTCTTCACCTCTTGGTTCACTCGGATTTGTTTGGTTCTGTCAATGAGCTTTACATCGACGATTCTGTAAGTATTTTTTTTTCACTCACAATGAATTCAAGCGTTGTACATATACGCTACTTATAGCAACACTGGGCTGAATTTTGTACGTGAATTAGCTTTCGCTTTAGCTTTACCAGTGTAACTTGCCATCAGGCGAACCCACTTCGACTTCTGAGGTGTATGTTATTTACGTGCCCAAGTCAAGGACAAGAAGTCAACATTTTAGTCCAACTGACTGGTGTAAGGGTTGAACCTCCTACCTCAGCATCAGCACACCAGATGTTTAAGATTGAGCGTTCTTATCCATTCGGCCATGCTGACCTACATACCATTGTATTCCAACTGTGCTGCACAGGCACCAGTCAGTGAATGTTTGTGGTAACGATTTAACACTGGAGTTACACATTCTAACTTTGGTGCCAAGTTTAACTTCCTTTGGCTCGCACACATTTCCTTGTGCTATAAAAGCTCCTCTTGCTTTTTGTATTGTTATTTTAACATCTCTGTCTGTTACCCCATTTGTTCTACATTGCTTCCCAAATAGGTGTATGTGTCCGCTCTTGAAGTGGGGTTTCATTAAGATGGGTTATTTGCTTCACCTGTGACATCCAAGTCACCAAGTTGCTTTGTTAGAGTCCTTTGAATTTCATTTCTGCCATTAATTATTTTTGTCTTCATAACCCAGTCTCATCATTATCATGATCATGTGCCGTGCCTATAAGCGTGGGCGGTCATTTTTCGTCATCTAACGCATTCACCAGAGTCGTGAATCAGCTTAGTGTTCTTGTTTCTACCATACCACGTGGCCAAACCATCCAGGTATTTACTTCTGTGCCTACTCCTCGTGGCCGTCTACGTCTAATATCTCTAATAAGTTTACAGTTTTCATCTGTTTCTTGTAGGACTTGGCCATTTGTTTTTCTGTCTGTCCATGTTATTCTTATAATTTTCCTCAGAAACCACATTCCTACTGCCATTAGGGATTTTTCAGCTTGTTTGTTCATTGTTCCGCACTTCACATCCATACAAAAGCATAGGTTCTATGTAGCTCCTCAACGCACTTTTTCTCGTTGCAAATATCTTTTTATTGGTCAGTATGTTTTTCATCTTGCAAGATATTACCTACGCCATGGCAATTCTTGTTCTAATCTCTTCAAGTCATCTCCCATCAGATGTTATGACTGTTCCGAGATAATTGTACCGATTCACTTGTTTAAGAATATTCCCATTTACATGTACTCTGCATTGTGGTATTTTATTCTTCCTAGTGATGACCATAATCTGTGTCTTCTTACAAATTAATCCTAGTTGTTCACTGTGTGCAACGATCTCATCTACTAAATGTTGTAGATCCTGCTTATTGTCTGCAATCAATACTGTATTGTCCGCATATCTAATGTTATTGATGTTACGTTTCCCCAATAGTGATTCCTCTCATATCTTCTAAATTTCTAAAAAAAAATATGTTTTCATTATATAGGGAAAAAGAAAGATATGGAGACATTACACATTCCTGTCGCGCACATCTTTTAATAGACTGATATTAACCTACTTCATTTTCAATCTTTATGGCAGTTTGTTGTTTCGAATATACGTTTGTTTTTTTTTACAAGTTTAAGATCTTTCCCATTAATTTGTAGATTTGCAAGCATCTTTATCATGTAAATATGTCTTACTTTATTGAAAGCTTTTGTGTAGTCAAAGGTATAAGTCTTTGTTTACTTCTATAGAACGTTTAATTAACGTTCTCAGCATATACACAGTATTTATTATACCTTTGCCTTATAAGAACCCACATTCTTCGCCTATTTCGGGTTGCATTTTCTTCCTAACTCTTTGCATGATGATTCCTAGCAAAATCTTCATGATGTGGCTCATTATACTAATTGTTCGATGTTGATCACATTCGAAGGCTCCTGAATTCTTCAGATTTGCAATAAATATAGAATTAAATAACACAGGAGGTATACCTCCAGTACCATACATTGTGTTCAGCAGTCTGGTGACCTGGTTCTGTAACATTTTGTAGACGAAGTGAGTACAGAAGCATGGTGGCAGCTGATGAATAGTATTGGAATGAGTCTTGTATAGAGAAGTTCTTGTGACAAAAGAGAATACAAGTATATAGAGCATTGATAATGCAGGAAAATATTTGAAAACAGAAGAAAGAAACAAGTTTTAAAAAGTAGATTTAAATAATAGCAAATCAAGGTACGTAAATTCAGAGCCAATGAAAAATAAAATAGATTGAAGCTAATACACCTATTTAGGTAAACAAGTTGGTTCCATAATAGTGTGCTTTGTTGTTGTCAGTTTAGTTTAGTCGATGGATCAACATCACGACACACGGGTGTAACCCATAAGTGCTCCGTTCTCCTCCTAACTCAAACCAGTCTGGAGAAACTCAGCTCAGTGCACGAACTCCGTAGCACCGGCGAGGATCCTGAAATACTTTGGGTAGATTTTTAACTCGAAATTTTTCCCGGGCAGCGCCGTTAGGCTACTCTTTTTTGATTTCCAATTGCGAAGGGATTTTTTACGTTCGCAACAATACACACGGGCGTCCGATCTCACTACCCAGAGACCAGGGGAAATTTTATTACTACAAGTCCACGTGAAAACATTCCGTTCTCACCGGGGCTGTTGTTGTCATATTATTATCATTTCCGTGTATGTGTTGTTGTCTCTTTTGTTTTAATTGCTGATGAAGTGTTGTGCAGCAACGTCATATGTGTTTTATAATTGTAAAGATGTTAAATGTACCTACTCTCAGTCTCTTCCAGTATTTACGTTTCCACAGCTGTATCGCAGTTAAACCCATTTCTGGGGATAGAAGAAGATAGGACAACATGGCATGAATCGGAAGACAGCCTATGCTCAAACAGGGGATAATAAAGTGTAGCAGACACAGACAAGGTTTATGTACCAAATTATCAGACTGGGAGTAGTTACTTTATTTTCGTTATCACGTCACAAAAGTTCTCAATATTGATACGATTCAGATATTTGATCATTTGTCTTCCTCAGCTGCAAGGCAACGCTTGCCTGGGTTTCAACTTAGTGCCTTGGTGGATTCCAGTGTCCTTCCAGTGTTTACGTATGTATATCCACCAACAATCCAGGATGTTTTTAATGTTTACGTAACGTCAGACGCCGCTATTAGAAGAATCATGATCTGGCAGGAGCATCGTCCACCTGATTCTCAAGATCGAAGACTCAACTTTTGTGAGGTGCAAGCTTATAGCCATACTTGTAAGTAGCTCTCAACATTCTATGTAAATACATACATACATACATACATACATACATACATACATACATACATACATACATACATACATACATACATACATACATACATACATACATACATACATACATACATACATACATACATACATACATACATACATACATACATACATACATACATACATACATACATACATACATACATACATACATACATACATACATACATACATACATACATACATACATACATACATACATACATACATACATACATACATACATACATACATACATACATACATACATACATACATACATACATACATACATACATACATACATACATACATACATACATACATACATACATACATACATACATACATACATACATACATACATACATACATACATACATACATACATACATACATACATACATACATACATACATACATACATACATACATACATACATACATACATACATACATACATACATACATACATACATACATACATACATACATACATACATACATACATACATACATACATACATACATACATACATACATACATACATACATACATACATACATACATACATACATACATACATACATACATACATACATACATACATACATACATACATACATACATACATACATACATACATACATACATACATACATACATACATACATACATACATACATACATACATACATACATACATACATACATACATACATACATACATACATACATACATACATACATACATACATACATACATACATACATACATACATACATACATACATACATACATACATACATACATACATACATACATACATACATACATACATACATACATACATACATACATACATACATACATACATACATACATACATACATACATACATACATACATACATACATACATACATACATACATACATACATACATACATACATACATACATACATACATACATACATACATACATACATACATACATACATACATACATACATACATACATACATACATACATACATACATACATACATACATACATACATACATACATACATACATACATACATACATACATACATACATACATACATACATACATACATACATACATACATACATACATACATACATACATACATACATACATACATACATACATACATACATACATACATACATACATACATACATACATACATACATACATACATACATACATACATACATACATACATACATACATACATACATACATACATACATACATACATACATACATACATACATACATACATACATACATACATACATACATACATACATACATACATACATACATACATACATACATACATACATACATACATACATACATACATACATACATACATACATACATACATACATACATACATACATACATACATACATACATACATACATACATACATACATACATACATACATACATACATACATACATACATACATACATACATACATACATACATACATACATACATACATACATACATACATACATACATACATACATACATACATACATACATACATACATACATACATACATACATACATACATACATACATACATACATACATACATACATACATACATACATACATACATACATACATACATACATACATACATACATACATACATACATACATACATACATACATACATACATACATACATACATACATACATACATACATACATACATACATACATACATACATACATACATACATACATACATACATACATACATACATACATACATACATACATACATACATACATACATACATACATACATACATACATACATACATACATACATACATACATACATACATACATACATACATACATACATACATACATACATACATACATACATACATACATACATACATACATACATACATACATACATACATACATACATACATACATACATACATACATACATACATACATACATACATACATACATACATACATACATACATACATACATACATACATACATACATACATACATACATACATACATACATACATACATACATACATACATACATACATACATACATACATACATACATACATACATACATACATACATACATACATACATACATACATACATACATACATACATACATACATACATACATACATACATACATACATACATACATACATACATACATACATACATACATACATACATACATACATACGACTACATACATACATACATACATACATACATACATACATACATACATACATACATACATACATACATACATACATACATACATACATACATACATATCATACATACATACATACATACATACATACATACATACATACATACATACATACATACATACATACATACATACATACATACATACATACATACATACATACATACATACATACATACATACATACATACATACATACATACATACATACATACATACATACACATACATACATACATACATACACATATACACATATATACACACACACACACACACACACACACCTAACTACCTACCTACCTACCTACATACATACTCACCCACCTACCTACCTTCCTGTCTGCCTGCCTGCCAGCCAGCCTGTCTGTCTGCCTACATACCCACCCACCTACCTACCTGGCTGCCTGGCTGCCTGGCTGCCTGCCAGCCAACCTATCTGTCTACATACATAGTACATACACATCCACGCTCCCGTCCAACACGCATGCACACCACATAAACGCATAGTCAGTTAACGTGTTTACAACCAGGTCGGGTATGCGGACATACTGTGTGATATGTTCTGAACCTCATTCACACTGTTCTAAATAGCTATGAATGTTCCAATTATGACGGACTGTCATCAGTACTCACAGATGGTTGCAATTGCTTTCTGTGAGGCCAGCTCCCATACAGGACAGGCCGTCCTAGCCAGTGTGTCGATCATGACATTCAGTGCCTAGCACAACTACAGCCATGACCAGCTCTGATAAACTTCACTTACTAACGACAATCATCCAGCGCCTGTCTGCCCTCACTTCACCTAACCCTGATTCGGGAACCTCATACCCAATATTTCGCAAGACATGGAAATGGGGGATTTATTTACTATTTTTACAATAAACCCAATACGGCTCATGACATGAACGTGGGTGCTTTGTATACTATTTTTACCACTAACCCAATACGGTTGATGGCATGGAAATGGGTGCTTTATTTCCTATTTATACCACTAACTCAATCGGCCCATGACATGGAAATGGGTGCTTTGTATACTATTTTTACCACTAACTCAATACGGTTGATGGCATGGAAATGGGTGCTTTATTTCCTATTTTTACCACTAACCCTATACGGCTCATGGCATGGAAATGGGTGCCATATTTACTATTTTAACGACTAACCCTATACGGCTCATGGCATTGACATGGGTGCTTTATTTACTTTTTATACCGTAAACCCATTACGGCTTGTCACATGAAAATGGGTGCTTTATATACTATTTTTACCACTAACCCTATAAGGCTCATGACATTGAAATTCGTGTTTTATTTACCATTTTTACCACTTACCCAATACTGCTCGTGACATGGAAATTGGTGCTTTATATACTATTTTTACCATTAACCAAATACGGCCCGTGGCATGGAAATGGGTGCTTTATTTCCTATTTTTACCACTAACCCAATACGGCTCATGGCATGTAAATGGGTGCTTTATTTACTATTTTTACCACTAACCCAAAATGGCTCAAGGCATGGAAATCAGTGCTTTATTTACTATTTTAACCACAAACCCTATGCGGCTCATGGCATGGAAATGGGTACTTTATTTACTTATTTACTTTTTATACCATAAACGCAGTATGGCTCGTGACATTGAAATGGGTGATTTATATACTATTTTTACCACTAACCCATACGACCCATGGCATTGAAATGGGTGCTTTATTTACTATTTGTACCACAAATCCAATACGGCTGATGGCATGGAAATTGGCGCTTTATTTCCTATTTTTATCACTAACAATATACGGCTCATGACATTGAAATTCGTTCTTTATTTACTATTTTTACCAATAACCCAATACTGCTCGTGACATGGAAGTCGGTGCTTTATATTCTATTTTTACTACTAACACAATACGGCCTAAGGCATGGAAATGGGTGCTTTATTTACTATTTTTACCACAAACCCAATACGGCTGATGGCATTGAATTGCGTGCTTTATTGAATATTTTTACCATAAACCCACTATAGCTCGTGACATGGAAATGGGTGCTTTATATACTATTTTTACCACTCACCCAATACGGCTCATGGCATTGAAATGGGTGCTTTGTATAATATTTTTACCACTAACCCTATACGGCTTATGGCATGGAAATGGGTGCTTTATTTACTTTTTATACCATAAACCCACTATGGCTCGTGACATGGAAATACGTGCTTCATATACTATTTTTACCACTAAGCCAATACGGCCCATAGCATGGAAATGGTTGCTTTATTTACTATTTGTACCACTAACCCTATACGGCTCATGACATGTAAATGGGTGCTTTATTTATTATTTTTACCACTAACCCTATACGGCTTATGGCATGTAAATGGGTGTCTTATTTCCTATTTTTACCACTAATCCAATACGGCTCATGTAATGGAAATGGGCGCTTTATTTTCTTTTTTTTTACCACTAACCCAATATGGCTCATTGCAAGTAAATGGGTGCTTTATTTATTATTTTTACCACTAACCCAATACTGCTCATGACATGGAAATTGGTGCTTTATATACTATTTTTACCATTAACCAAATACGGCCCATGGCATGGATATGGGTGCTTTATTTCCTATTTTTACCACTAACCCTATGCGGCTCATGGCATGGAAATGGGTACTTTATTTACTTTTTATACCATAAACCCAGTATGGCTCGTGACATGGAAATGGGTGCTTTATATACTATTTTTACCACTAACCCTTACGACCCAAGGCATTGAAATGGGTGCTTTATTTACTATTTGTACCACAAATCCAATACGGCTGATGGCATGGAGATTGGCGCTTTATTTCCTATTTTTACCACTAACCATATACGGCTCATGACATTGAAATTCGTGCTTTATTTACTATTTTTACCACTAACCCAATACTGCTCGTGACATGGAAGTCGGTGCTTTATATTCTATTTTTACCACTAACCCAATACGGCCTATGGCATGGAAATGGGTGCTTTATTTACTATTTTTACCGCTAACCCTATACGGCTCATGGCATGAAAATGAGTGCTTTATTTATTATTTTTACCATTAACCCGATACGGCTCATGGCATGGAAATGGGTGCTTTATTTACTTATTATACCATAAACCTACTATGGCTCATAACATGGAAATGGGTGCTTTATTTACTATTTTTACCACAAACCCAATACGGCTGATGGCATTGAATTGCGTGCTTTGTTAACTCATTGGCACCTTTCAGTCTTGACAGACGATAGTTTGGTAAATTGTGCTTCAAAAAGGCTTAATAACTACGATCCATGGCGGTGGCGAGTGTGGCTGAGCACTGTGGTAACTTCGAGTTAATGATGTATGGTTCAGATGTTGTCTCCGTGTGATAATGAAGTCCAGCTGATGCCAATGGCTGGATCTTGGATGTTTCCATGTGACCTTATGCATCTCTTTTGTTTTACAAAAGGAGGTTTGTAATACATAGGTCATTTCTAGTGCAATGCTCCAGCAGCCATTGCCCATTATCATTCATGCGACCGATGTTGTATTTTCCAAGGCACACTGGCCATGAAGTCGAGTTCTTGCCCACACGAGCATTGAAATCACCGAGCATATAAATGTAGTCGGATTTTGGAACTGCCTTGATCGCAGAGTCTAGCTGCTCATAGAACGTATCCTTCACATCATCAGAGGAAGCGAGTGTCGGTGCATATGCAGTGAGAATGGTGGCAAATCCACAAGAGGTTGCTAAGCGCAGTGATAATAATCTTTCATTACCTCCAGCTGGGATATCAATCATTCCCAGTAGCGAATTCTTCACTGCAAAGCCCACACCATGATGCCTTTTTTCTGCCTGCCCTCTTCCCTTCCAAAAAAAGGTGTAATTGTTTTCCCTGAGTGACCCTTCCTCGGCGAGGCGAGTCTCCTGCAGGCAAGCAATATCAATGTTAAGACGATTGAGTTCAGCATCAATCACAGCCGTTTTTCTCACATCGTCAATATTTGTCAAGTCAGTGGAAAATCCTGGACACATGGTTCTCACATTCCAGGTTGCAAGCCGTAGCTTGAGGTTTCTATTCTTTTTATTAGTACCTGGTGCATTGGTTTTACAGCCTGCGATCCATATTTTGTCCTAGCCCCAAGCACCCATTGAAGCAGGCAGGCTGTGGCGGATCAGCACCCAATTGGCTGGGGGATGCCCAGCTTGAGGCGGGCAGTAGCTGATCAGTTACACCTGTAGGTGTCTCCCACCGTCAGAGGCAACGCGTGGCGCCCCATGTCTACGCCAACTGACAAGGACTTATAACCCGTAACAGTTGCCTCTCGCTTTGATTCCGAGACCGGTTAAGACCAGGGATGGAGTTATTGCCTCTCCATAGCACAAAGCCTGGGCTAAAATAAAGAAACCATGTGTTGCCCATGCAGCATGATCCCTCTCTCGGCCTGCCTAGTTCACTCCAGAGGAAAGTTGACACCTATAATCTGGAACAAGACAAGCTGCAGAAGCTGCCGGATCAGCAAAGCAATGCTCTAACTGTCCGCCTGTCGGAGCTTCGATCCAAGACCAGCTGCCAACCAAGGCTTATGGCCTGGTCTGCCCTGCCATGACTTATTTTGTCTTTGGGTTGCATTTCCTCGCACCATTAACTATTTTTACCATAAACCCAATACAGCTCATGGTATGGAAATAGTTGCTTTATCTACTATTTTTACTATAAACCCAGTACGACTCATGTCATGGAAATGGGTGCTTTCATTACTATTTTTACCATAAATCCATTACGGCTCGTGGCATGGAAATGGGTTCATTAACTATTTTCACCATAAACACAATACGGCTCATGGCATGAAAGGCAGTCTGTGCTTGACCTGCTGTTGACCGTATTCCGATTTCCAAGCTAGATCTGTATGTCCAGTCACCAGAAAGCATGCCAACGGGAATGTGATCAGCTTTTTATCAAGTGCCTATACTTTCAGTGATCACTAGTGCCCATTTGATTACACTGAGTCTTCAAAAATATTCCTGAGGAATAATGAGAATACCATGTTATTCCCATTTACAAGCACAGTGAGGATGTCTTGACAAGTTAACTTACAAACATAATTGATAATCTGCACCAGAAGAAGGCGACAAACATTCTTTGGCCACACCACAAAAAAGGCGAAAACTGAACTACTACGGTTGAGGGGGAAATAGGCAGATTAAGAAAGGAGATGCTAGGCGGTTTGACTTGATGATATGGGGTCTTAGTTAGGTCTGACTGAGCTACCGTATAAAAGTAGACGATACTACATGCATTCTGTTAGCGTCAAATGTTGGGCGACACACGCCAAACCCGACACCCCACATTGTGCCAATGCGGCTTTGCGCACAGGGGCCCAATTAGTAGGGTACACGCTTTATCATAGTGCGAGGAAATGTAACCTAAAGACATGACAGAGCAGACCAGGTCCTAAGTCTTTGTCCGCAACTGGTGTAGAATCGGAGCTTCGACAGACAGACAATAGGAGCGCTGCTTTGCTGATCCGGCAGCTTGTCTTGTTCCAGATGTATTAATGTTACCTTTCCTCTGAAGCAAACAAGGCTGGCTGAGAGATGGATCACGCTGCGTGTGCAATACGTGGTCTCTACAATTCAGCCCAGCTTGGTGTTTTGGAGAGGTGTAACTCTATCCCTGGTCCCCGCTCTGTATTGCAGTTATTATGCCTTTGTTGAAGCACAAAGTAACAAACTATCATCGTCAAGACCTCAAGGTGCCAGTAAAATTGGAAGAGTGGGGGGGGGGGGGGGGGGAATAACTAAAATGACAGAGAGAAATACTCAGGGTGTTGTGGTTTAGTCTGTCAAGAATCAGACACCTAAAACCCGTGGAGGAAGGAAACACTGCAAAGGAAGGACTAATCTAAGTCAGTCCCTATTTTTTCCGCATATCCTTTACATGATATCGCTGTCAGCATCAGCATCTTTCAGCTGATTGTTAATTTCTTGGCAAGATTAAGCTGCAGTAGCTTGTCATTGCTTTCTGAGTGACCGGCTCACATACCCCGTAAGTTATCGACGCGGAGAGAACAGCTACCGATTCTCGCGTACGTCACGTTACTCACGAGAGTATAGGACTTACGGAGAAAGTCGTGTAACTCCTAGACCAGGGAGCCGGCAAGTCACTTTGTGCTATGCAGAAATATGACCTGGGCACATCCTAATATGCCTCTCTTCAGGTGTGAAGTTCCAGCATCAGTCTCGCACACCTGCTGGTTTCTGAGCTTGGAGAAGGGAAGAAGCGCTTTGCAACACAGCGTCCTGGAGTTAGTAATGTGATCCCATGTGGGAGGAACAGTCTCTGCAGTAACCACTGTTACAACTCTTCTAGAGGATTCATAACCAACACAGCGACCTGGAGCTAGTAATGTGGTCCCATGTGGGAGAACGGTCTCTTTTAAACCACTGTTACAACTCTTCTAGAGGATTAATAATCAACACAGCTCCATCTCTCTCTCTCTCTCTCTCTCTCTCTCTCTCTCTCTCTCTCTCTCTCTCTCTCTCTCTCTCTCTCTCTCTCTCTCTCTCTCTCACTCTCTCTCTCTCTCTCTTTTTCCCGGGAGTCTCCGTGGCGAAGTGGTCAAGCCGTTTGACTCTGGCTCCGAAGGTTGTGTGTTCGATTCCTGGCCGCGTCCTTCTGTTCACGAGTGAAATTTTTCGGAGACTCGCTAGAGCTACGGAGTCCGTGCTTTGTGTGACGCTTTCCGCGCTGCAAAAAGAGACCGAGCCATATGGGATAAAACGCGGTGCAATGAAGTCGACCCTGTCGACTTTTAAGCGACTTTTTCTCTCTGTCCCTGTCTCTCTTTCTCTATCTCTCTCTCTCTTTAGTTCTCTCTCTCTCTCTCTTTAGTTCTCTCTCTCTCTCTCTCTCTCTCTCTCTCTCTAGTTCTCTCTGTCTTTGTCTCGCTCTCTCTCTCACTCGCTCTACCTTTGTCTCTATCTGTCTCTCTCTCACTCTCTCTTTGTCTCTCTCTGTCTCTCTCTCACTCACTCTTACCTCTTTTTCTCCCCATCTCTCTCTGTCTCTGTCTGTCCCATTCCATCTCTCTCTAGGGGGTACGGGATGTCAGGCATTGGTAGCACCTTTGGTAAGGATGACTCTCATGTCCTTTCAGGACCCATCCCCCACTGGTCCAAGTCTGACACCCAGCTCGTGCCTGTGGCTCCTAGTAGCTGTCAGCATGCGATAGCGGCCACCCCCCGGGTAACAGCTGTGAAAGGCTGGCTAAACCAGGCATGGGTAGCCGATTTGGTGTCAAACCATGCGGTAAACTAGGGTATGCCTACCCAGCATGTGAAGACGGGATTTGGCAGACTGCGCGGAAGAAATCACTCCTGATTCAACGGGCAATACGGCGTTTACCTGCAAAGCGTTGTGGAACGTAATGAGCACGGCAAGGCACGTAGAGCGCCCTGGTCATCCACTGCACCTGTATTCGTCTCCAGTCGTCTCGACTTGTCTTGCCACTGGACTCAGATGGACTCAGGCGAGTGAGGTCGACGAATTGCGCAACTCTTCCTCACTTTAATCCAAGTCATCGCGCAAGTCATTCTTCATCCAACGTCATATATCACCTTCAAGTCCTGTGGCGATGGGAGAGCGGCGAAGCGGCAGGCGTGGGTACGCTGGCAGCCGTAGTCGCAGACCTTCACACAGGCTAGCTCAGGCCATATGGTCGTCTTCTACTGACCGGAGCAGCAGTGGGACTCGGCAGCCCCTTGAGCGACTAAGCAGCCCTCTATAGGAACACACTGCTCACCTCCATAGCATGAAGAAGGGGCTAGAAAAGGTGCCCTAAACATTATCTGCTCCATCACTACCTAACCAGCTAGCCGCGGTTGGTGGGTACCTTAACTGCAGTCGACATACAATCAAAGATAAACAAGCAAAGCTAAAAGAGTAAACCATATTCCCTTAACAACTGGAACTTGGAATGTACGCACCCTACTTACCATAGACGGCGCGTCGGGTCCAGAGAGACAAACAGCACTGACTGGGAGAGAGCTTGGCAGGTACAACATCGTCATTGCAGCCATGAGCGAGACACGACTTGCAGAAGAAGGCCAAATCTGTGAAATAGGTGCCGGCTACACATTTTTCTGGAGTGGAAGGAAAAGCGAGGAAAGACGCAAATCCGGTGTGGGATTTGCCATTAAGTCGGCCCTGGTCGGCAAATTAAATGGATTTCCAAAGGCTATAAACGACAGGCTTATGACCATTAAGTTGCCGCTGCTGAATGGAAGGAAGCATGCAACCATTGTGAGTGTCTACGCACCAACTATGACCAACGACGATGATGTCAAGAACAAGTTCTATGAGGACCTGCACAATGTATTAACATCTGTTCCCAAAGGAGACAAACTTATACTCCTTGGGGATTTCAATGTCAGAGTAGGCACGGACACCACCTCTTGGAGTGGCATTATTGGAAAGCATGGAATCGGAAATTGTAAAAGCAATGGACTCCTACTCCTTCAGACATGTGTAGAACATGATCTCCTGATTACGAACACAATTTTCCGTCTCCCCATGAGAAATAGGACATCGTGGATGCACCCTCGCTCGAAACACTGGTACCTCATTGACTATGTCATCGTCAGGAGGAGTGACAGACAAGACGTTCGAGTGACAAAATCCATGTGTGGTGCCGAATGTTGGAAAGACCATCGTCTCATTGTCTCGAAAATAAACATTCACATCAGGCCACCACGGCGTCCTCAAGGGGTGAAAATGCAAAAAAAGCTAAGTGTCACCCGCCTAAACAGCAAGAAAATGCAGCAGTCGTTTGAAAATATGCTGGAAGACCGCCTCAAGCCCAATGCTGCAGCTAAACAGGATACAGAAACAGAATGGAAAGCCCTAAAGGACATAATTTACAACACTGCTATGAAAATCCTGGGTCCAGCCCCCCGAAAGCATAAAGACTGGTTTGATGAAAATTCCGAAGACATCAAACAATTGCTGGCCGAGAAACATCTTCTTCCCAAGGCACATTTGAATGACCCGAAGTCAACATAACAAAAAGATGCCTTCAAGAACATTCAGAGAGTAGTGCAGCAGAAACTTCGGCACATGCGGGACTCCTGGCCTGAGCAGCAAAGCTGATGAAATTCAGGGCTTTGCTGACAGACATGATATGAAAAACTTCTACGACTCACTGAAAGCGGTCTATGGTCCTACATCACCAGGCATAGTTCCCCTCCTCAGTGCAGATGGGGGAACATTGGTCACCGATAAGAAAGACATCCTTCAACGCTGGGCAGAGCATTTCAGCAACATCTTAAATGCAACTTCCTTCTTCGATGATAAAACCATCAACTGCCTTCCTAAAGTTTCCACCAATGAGACACTTGATGACCTGCCAACCATAGTGGAAGTAAACAAAGCCATCCAGCAACTCTCCAGCAGCTTTACCATGTCTTTACAAACATATGGGTGAGCGAGACCATGCCACAAGATTTCAAGGACGCGTCAATAGTCCACCTTTACAAACGTAAAGGAAACCGTCAATCCTGTGACAACCACCGAGGCATCTCCTTGCTTTCAATTGCAGGGAAGATACTCGCCAGAATTCTTCTCAATCGCCTCACAGCCCATCTCGATCAAGGTCTTCTTCCTGAGAGTCAATGTGGCTTTAGAAAAGAACGTAGAACTGTTGACATGATTTTCGCTACAAGGCAGCTGCAAGAGAAATGTCAGGAACAGAACTGCGAAATGTTCTCCACTTTCATTGACCTTACCAAGGCTTTTGATACAGTCAGCAGAGAAGGACTGTGGAAGATTATGGTAAAATATGGCTGTCCACGAAAGTTTGTCCAAATAGTGCGGCTATTTCCTGATGGCATGCAGGCAAGAGTACAGGAAAATGGTGAACTGTCTGAACCCTTTCCTGTCACCAATGGAGTGAAGCAAGGATGTATCCTGGCACCAACACTATTCAGCCTCATGTTTTCAGCCATGTTGATGAATGCCTTCGAGAACGATGACATTGGAGTAGACATCAACTACAGAATGAATGGAAAGTTATTCAATCTCAGAAGGCTGAAAGCTAAAACCAAAATTAACAGCGACACCGTCAGAGAGCTCCTGTTTGCTGATGATTGCGCCCCTATACGCAACTCAGAGGCGGACATGCAACATAATGTTTCAGCTTTCTCACATGCCTGTGCCAACTTTGGGCTCAATATCACCTTGGAGAAGACTGTAATTATGTACCAGCCAGCTCCAGGGAATAATCACACTGTGCCGAATATCAAAGTGAATGATCACAGACTAAGTGTTGTGGACAAATTCACCTATCTTGGCAGCACTGTGTCACAAGCTGTCACAATTGATGACGAAGTGAATTCAAGAATCTCCAAGGCCAGTGTGGCCTTTGGCAGACTGTACAAGAATGTCTGGGATAGAACTAGAATAAGCCTGCAAACAAAGCTAAAAGTCTACAAAGCAGTTGTATTATCCACACTGCTATATGCTTGTGAAACCTGGACTGTTTATCAGCGACACGCTAGGAAATTAAACCACTTCCACACAGTCTGTCTAAGGAAGCTACTGAAGATTAAATGTCAAGACAAGATTCCAGACATTGAAGTCCTAGAAAGAGCGTCCATGCCCAGTATACACACTCTACTGATGAAGAATCAGATTCGCTGGGCTGGTCACTTGACTCGCATGCCAGATCACAGGCTCCCTAAACGAATTTTTTTACGGCGAGTTGCGTTGTGGTAAACGCTCCCAAGGCGGCCAGAGGAAACGCTTTAAAGACACTGATAATCTCACTGAATGCTTTTGGAATTCATCATGACACCTGGGAGACTGCAGACAGAGACCGAAATTCGTGGCGTGCATCATTACGCAAGGGTGCAGTCACTTGTGAGGCATCCAAGACTGGCAAGAGCTGTGAAGAAAAGACAGAACAGAAAAACCACTGCAGAAATCCTCCTCCAGAAACGTCAAGCATTCTTTGCCCACATTGTCAAAGAACATTTCGAGCCAAAATAGGCCTTATCAGCCATCTTAGAACCCACGGCTCCTACCTTCAACCCCACTGGATGAAATGAATGGTCATCATCATTCTTGATGGACAAACAACAACATCTCTCTCTAGCTCTCTCTGTCAGTATTTTTCTCTCACTCACTCACGCTCTCTTTCCCGTTTTTTTCTTCCGGTGCATGTCGTGTGGCATTGGTGATCATGTCTGTTCACAGCTTTTTGTTTAATGAACTGCCATTCTTTGAATGATCCATGTCGTGTGGCATTGATGATTATGTCTGTCCACAGCATTCTGTCTCGTTTACTCTCAGTCTTCTTATAGTCCATGCCATGTGGCGTTGGTGATCATGTCTGTCCACATCCTTCTGTCTTGTGTACTGCCAATCTTCTTATAGTCCATGCCATGTGGCGTTGGTGATCATGTCTGTCCACATCCTTCTGTCTTGTGTACTGCCAATCTTCTTATAGTCCATGCCGTGTGGCGTTGGTGATCATGTCTGTCCACAGCCTTCTGTTTCATATACTACCAATCTTCTTATAGACCATGCCAGGTGGTGTTGGTGATAATGTCTGTCCCCAGCCTTCTGTTGATGGGTTGGTTTTCCAATTTTGAAGTTTAGATTGGGCAGTTACCTATTCAGCTTTCTCTTCTGTGGTCAATTTTCGAGGAAGTTCTATCGTGCGCAGCATGCACACAGATTCTCCAAGTTATTCACCATACTATGAAGGTTAGACACTACCAAAGATGGTGGGGGTGTCCAGTGTTGCCATCTTATTTTGATGAAAAAGCATCAAAATCGACCCCAAATAAAAGCACCAAAAAGCACCAACATCATTTTGGAAAGCACAAAAAAAAAATAACAAGCACCAACTGTTTTTATTACAAATGTAACAATGTAGCACATTATAATGTATTATTATCACTGAATATTAGAATGAAGTTTATTCCAGATCAGTCAAATCCCAGAAAGACAACTCCTCTTCTGTTTATGTAGCTATTACCTGCTGTGTTTGCTCCTGCGATGATGATGATGATGGTGTTGGTGGTGGTGGTGGTGGTGGTGGTGGTGGCGTCGGCGGCGGTGGTGGCGGTGGTGGTGATGATGATGATGATGATGATGATGATGATGATGATGATGATGATGATGATGATGATGATGATGATGATGATGATGATGATGATGATGATGATGATGATGATGATGATGATGATGATGATGATGGAAGGAAACGTGTATATGCCTCCTGTGATCCATTTTTTCGTAGAATATCCTTAGGTAGTTTATAATCATGACAGCATTTACCATATTTTTTTCATTCCATATCTAATATTCAAAACAGCTGTCAAACTCTTGATGCTCAGTCTGTTCCGCAATTTTGATTTTATAAGTCCTATGTGACTGAAAATACGCCCCACATTAGAATGAGGCAAAATGAGCACATTTAAAGCTAAATCTGTAAGATCTTGGAGAGAATTATCACAGGTGGCATCCCTGTATGAGGCTATTTCTGCCCACAGTCAAAGTGTGTCAGAGGTCCTTGTCCACTGCATATGATGAAGTTTTCTCCACTGGAAATCGATGCGGGTGAGAGTAGCTGCATCTTCCACAAACATTTTAGCAAGATAAAATATACAGGGCTTCATTGACTGTAGACATTCACTTCCACTAATACATGACATGGACTGCAACACTAGAACGTTATCCGGGAAACCTAAACGCAGCTGTGTCAACAGTTTTATTAAAAACTGTATGTACCTTCCACGAATTTCTTTCTCATCATTAAAAATGTAGCCTGCCATTTCTTTCTCAAACTCATAACCTAGATCGGAATTAGGATCTAAATAATCTTGAATGGCATCACTTTCTGTTATTCCCCCCCCCCCCCCCTCCTGGAATAGCAATATTTGAACTGATAGAATCAGTTAGTTGGACAAGATCGCTGAGTAGTTTTGTTGGATCCTGTATATCTGCTTCGATTTTCTTATTCACACTTTTAACTTCTCCGAGAATATGCTTGAGAAAATATGAGAAACACAGAGTTTTTCATGTCACTAAACATAGAATGTAAAAGATCTGCTATATAACAGCGCTCGTTGAGTCTTGCTATATAAAAATGAGTTCTGAGCTCGACCCACTGCTGCAATATTCTGACAATGGCAGATTGAATGGACACCCATCGTGTCTGGCTTAATTGGACAACCTTAAGCGGATGTTGTCCATCGTTTATTGAAGCAAACAACTCCCTGTACTTTGCTTGACGAAGACTTGAGTGAGAAAACCTGTTATATGTTTCTCTAATCATGAACTCTATGTTCCTGGGCAGGCAAGCAGCTGCAGCCCGTGACACTGCCAGCGGAAGGGAATGACGTACACACCTAACTAGTACCAGATGAGGAACTTCAGATTTTAATTTTGTATACACTCCATTGTTTACAGCTGTCATGGCAGACGCATTGTCAGTGTCGAGTGCAACTAGTCTTTGCAACTCAAGTCCATTCTTGTTAAAACAATCTTTTAACGCATTGGATATTGCCTGCGCGTTGCAGTCAGTCACTTCAACTAAGTCTAAGTAAGTAACCACAAACTGCTTTCATGTCTCTGAATAGTACCTAGGGGCTACTCCAAGTAGCTTAGTTTCAGAAATGTCCTTGTTCTCATCAATCAATAAGCTGTATTTACTTTTGCCAATATCAGCTATCAAGTCTGTTGTGAAATATGGTGCAAATACATTTGAAATAACTGCTCTGCACTTAGTTCTCCTAAGCTTAAAGTTCTTGCAACCTTTGCTGTCACCAAAGTGTACCTTGCAGAGTTCCCTTAAATGGTCAACAACGCGCAGCGAACAATGGCCAGCTATGAACAAAGACATGTATCCTTCTGTTTCTTTGACATCATCTATCAGTTTGTCAAATGCAATTGTTGTTTGTCTTTGTGTACTGAATGGTTGTTCGGTTTTCTGATGTTTCATTGTATTCTTGTGCCTCTCAATATCACTTAACCTGGCTTACATTGAACACTTGCAGTATTTGCAAACACACTTAGTATTATCCCCTTTCACTTTTAACAACCATTTTGGAAATCTTGAGTCACTGAGCCACTGTTCTCTGAAATGTTGAGAATATTTCTTGCTCAAAGTGAAACAAAAATAAGAGTAACTGAAAGGATAAATCCCACAAAATTATGAACTCGATTACAAGCTAATATACTGACGTTTGGACTTTTCTTGTCTGCAAGATGGCGTTCGTTTTTAGCTAAATCGTATTAAAGGGAGTTAAATTAGTTGAATATTGCGTACTAAGACTGTTTTAGTCCCTCGTTTCAGTTAAAATTCTGCTTTTTAGTTTTCCCAAAATGATTTTTTAAAGTAATTTTTACCCACCCAAAATGCTCAAAGAAGCACCCCAAAAAATTGTGAACCACTAAATTCACACGGCCGCGACAACTGCATTATTTTAGCACCAAATTACTTGAAAAGCAGCAAATTTGGTTCGAAATTCGTCAAAATGGCAACACTGTGGGTGTCTACCATCTTTATATTATTTATAAAACACATCTACACACCCAGGCCTGTAAGGAACCAAGCCAGCAGGAACCAAAGGCGGAAGCCTTCTTCAAATACCCTTCACCTACCACTGAAGCATGGGTCCTCCATCAACTCACGCCCAGATCTGTGTTGAGATTTTTGATTGGTTGGATTGTGTATCTAAACTTGTCTATGGGTTGCCAATCCTAATTAGTCACTTCTTGTGACACGCATGGTAGACTACGGGGTTACTGTTCCTTGCTTCTAATATGAGTGTCTGGTAACACACGGGTGGAAGTGATTGTGTCTACACAATCCACTATATGTGGGTCGGCGTCCGGACCCTTTCACCCATGGGCTCCTCACGTTATCACTAAGGTTCTATTTTTCAAGTAAGTAAATTCACAGCTAGAATGTCAAATCTGGTTTCCCACTCAGTTGAGTGGGAGAATTTGAGTCTGTTGGCAATGGTACATGTATAGGGAGCAGTCCCAACTGATCATTTGGCCAGCTTGTTGGCAATGAAATACCTGATACATGTGTAGGAAACATTCCCAAATTATAATCTTGGCCAGTCTGTTGGCAATGCAATACCTGATATATGTGTAGGAAACATTCCCAACTTATCAGCTTGGTCAGTCTGTTGCCAATGAAATACCAGATACATGTGTAGGAAACATTCCTAAATTATAATCTTGGCCAGTATGTTGGCAATGATATAGCTGTTACATGTGTAAGAAACATTCCCAACTTATCATCTTCGCGAGTTTTCATAGCGGCTACATACATTGGTGATTTTCGCTCCCAGGATAAACATACCTACATCCTAACACGAATGGATAAGCGGTGTCCTCTATCACTGCCACATAAATTGTTCATGTGACGTATTTAGACGTCATAATTACCTTGGCAATCTTTAAGTCTATTTTTGGGGAACTCATGGTAGCTCCATCACAACAACGGTTTGGTTTGAAAGCTGTCCTGGTTTTATCAGCCGCCAGCAATGACCGCATCATATTGAATTCAGTGTCGTGCAAGCATTGTACTTGACTTCCATTGACAGTAATTGTCTCTGCAACCGGAGACCTTTGATTATTATCAGATGTCCTCCACTGATGGGTTCTAGACCCTGTAGTCAAACAGGCCATATAATGTACCGGGGTTTGTTTTTGCAGGAACTACTGCGGTGGTCATTAGTCTCGTAAACTTTACAGTATTGGTTCCCCCATCTTGTAACTGACGGATGTTGATACTAAGATGACCGTCTATTACTGGCATTACCATAATTGTAGTGGGGACCAACAGTGTGTCCCCTGTTGTCCTTACCTGAAGAGTTATTTGATTGATAACCCGTAGATTGTTGTGCTGGAGTTGCTTGAGAATTATTGTATGGAGGTTGTTTAACAGAGTCAGGAGGAAAATCTTTACATCATCCTCACTTCGATAGATTGTTTAACAGGGTCAGGAGGTATATCTATACATAATCCTCACTTCAATAAATTGTTTAACAGGGTCAGGAGGAAAATTTCTACAAAACTTATTAGGTCTTAGATGACCTGAATGAGAATGCATCCGACTTCCAGAAAATTCACCTACTAACTAATCAATCAACCACCATCCAATCAGCTACCTTAAACAACCCGTTGTCTTGTACAACTATGTGATTGGGGCATTAGACTCGCTATCCTTACAGTTGTATATTTCCACATATGTCAGCCACTCATGCCTCAATCATCCTTGCAAGTATGGCATGAACATTGTCAACATAATTAATTTGATTTACTTGAGTCTCCTAGAGCAATCTCACTACTGCAGTGTCTGCCTCTATTTACATGCCCATTTAAGTGTAGCCCTGGACTGTTCAATAATTAGCTGTGTGCGCACAGTTCATGGCTATCTTCATCATCAAGTGGCTTGTCTACCCTTACAGTCGTGTGACATTTTCTCTCTATCATTAACCAGATGTCATGCCTCAGTAGCTGTCAGTGTCTGTCCCATCTTGAATAAATCATGATAAACCTATCTTGTTTTTGTTTGGGTGTTGGTGGGTTTTATGGGGTGTGGGTAGGGAATGTGTATTTGGGTGGGTGAATGGGTGTGTAGGAGATTATGTGGGTTGGGGGATGGGTGTGTAATTGGTGTGGGGGATGAGTGTGGAGGTGATGTCTGTGAATGGGATATGTCTGTGGGTAGGATTGTGTGAGTGTGGATGGGAAAAATGTGAGTGGGTGGAGGATGTATGTGTGCGTGGTGAGGATGTTTGTATGTGGGGGTGTTTGGGTGGGTGGGGAGATGTATGTGTGGGTAAGGGATGTGTGGGTGGGAATGCATGTGGGGGATGTGTGTGTGTGTGTGTGAGTGTGTGGGGATGTGTTTATGGATGGAGTTTTGTGTGGGACGGGGGAGGTGTGAGATGTGCAGGTGGATGACGGATGTATGTGAGGATGGGGGATGTGTGTTTGGCTGGGTGGTTGGAGTGTGTGTGGGTGGGAGGGTAGATGAGAGATGCATGTGTTGATGGGCGGGTGGGTGATGTGTGGGTGTGAGTGGTTCATGGATGAGTATGTGAGTGGGTGGATGTGTGTGAGAGATAAGTGTATTGTTGGGGGATGTGTGTGTTTGTGGGAAGATGTGCGTGAGCGGCGGATGTGTTTGGGTGGGGTATATGTGGGTGGTGGGGTGTCTGTGGGTGGGATATGTGTGTTTTTGGGTGTTTATGGGTGGGAGATATGTGTTGGCAGGTGGGGAGATGTGTTTGTGGGTGGGGATGTGTGTATAGGTGGGGGGGTGTAGTTTAGAGGTAGCGGATATTGGGTGGGTGAGTGGGTGTAGGTTGGCTGATGTATGTGTGGGTGGGTGAGGAAAATTGTGAGTGTGCGGGATGTATGTGTGGATAGGTGCGGGATGTGTGGGTTGACGGGGGTATGTGTGTGTGGTTTTGTGATGTGTGTTTTGCTGGGTGGTTGCGGGTGTGTGGGTGGGTGGTGGAGAATATGTGGGTGGGTGTGTGCGTGTCGGTTATGGGATGGGTGGGGGATGTATGTGTGGGTTGGGAAATGTGTGTGGGTGGGGATCAGTGGGTTTGTGGCGGCATGTATGTTTGCCTGTGTCTGAGTGAGTGGGTCGGGGTATGTGTGGGTTGGTGGGGTGTAGTGGGTGGGGGATGTGTGGGTGGCTGCGGGGTGTGAGGGTGGATGGTGGATGTGTCTCACAACATTGCAATATGCACTGTTTATGTTTACAACTTTCATTTGACAATGTTTTTTTTTTCCCCATGTGAATGTACCATGCGTAACATGCATTGTTTATGCTTACAACATCCATTTGACAATGTTTTTTTTCCCTATGTAAATGTAACATGCACATTTGATGAATGAAAGATGAATGATCGAAAGGGCCTGCGTGCCCAATTTGTTACCCTTTTAAAATAAAGTTTGTTCGTTTGTTCGTTCGTTCTTTCCTGGTGTTATCTGTATTCTTTTACCTCGTCAGCGTATTTCAGCTCTTGGACAGGTGGTGAACTTCCAGATAATCCATTCCATTGTTGTCTGCCTTGCACCAATCTCTGCATGTCTGTGTGAGAGTGCATTGGTACATCTCTGCATGCCCGGTTTATAAATGTTTTTTTCTAGGCCTGCCTCTTAATTTTCTTCCCAGTATTGTGCCTTTCATTTCTCTCTTTGGTGTTTCTTCGTGTCTTAGAAAGGTATCAAGCTGTGAGAGTCTTCGTTGTTTGATTACCTTAAGAATTATTCTTTATAGATACATTTTCTACAAGTTTTTATTTGTGAACTTTCCAGTCCAACTTGTTGTTGTCAAATTATAGAAAGGGGGAAGGGGGGAGGGGGAAGGGAAGAACCACATCTTGAATGCCCCTGTAGGATTTTCATCAGATTCACACACTGTCAATATTTCAGACATATAATTCAATTCAATTTAATTCAATTCAACTTTATTTTAAAAGGGTTACAAATTGGGCACGCAGGCCCATCTTACATTCGGCATTTCCAATCACCCATCTTTCATTCATCAATAGTGCATGATACATTCACATAGGAAAATACATTGTCAAATGAATGTCGTAAGCATAAACAATGCATATTACAATGTTATGAGACACATCCCTCACTCACCCACACATCCCTCTCACATCCACATACACCCCCACCCACCCACATAATCCCCATCCGCCCACACACAACACCCCACCCATCAACACACACTTACCCAAGCACACATATCACCCACCCAAATATATACACACTCCCTCCATCCACCCACACACATACCCACACACACACCCTCCCACATACCCACCCCACCCACCCCACATACCCTCACCCAGCCATACACACCCCCACCTACCCACACACATCCCCCACACACACCCCAGCCACAATCCCCACCCAGCCACACACACCCCCACCAAACACCCACCGACCCACCCTTCCCTATTAACACACATCCCTCACACACACACATCTCCCCACAAACACACCCATCCCCCAGCACACACACACACCCACCCATATCCATACACCTCAAACCACCAGCCAAACTCTCATCCCCCAACCACACTCATTTCCCAACCACACACACACCACCACCACCAATCAACCCACCCACCCACTAACACATTCCCCACCCACCAACCCAACAACACCCACACACTTCCTACCATCCACCAAAACACCCCCACCCACACACACACATCCCTCACCCACACACATCCCCCACCCACCACACATCACTTCACCCACCCATACATCTCCCACCTACCGGCACATCCCTCATTCACACCCGCATCCCCCACCCACACACACATCCCCCACCCACACACATCTCCCTACCAACACATATAATGCAGCTTGAAGAACCTCGGTGGCATAGCAATTAACATACGTACTTGCCACATAGATAATCTAGGTTCAATCCATGAGTCTGACAGATCGCCTTTTCCCCCAGACAGTACAGATCTGATTTGCACTCACTTCTTTCTATACAATGGACACCAGACAATTGTCATGATTTTCTGTAAATTGTCTGGGAAGAAAAGGTGGCCACCCTACCCGATTAATTGTTCCCTAAAATAGCTGAAGTCCTAACTCTTCACACTTCAGTGGCGGTATCTGTCTTGGGATCACCTGGACCTTTAATGCAATTGGCCAGATCTTCGTAAGTGCAATTACTGTCCACTAATTAAGTTGTATATTTGTTTGTTTGACGATTACTGTCCACGGACGAAGTTGTATATCAATTGGTTTGACGACTACTGGCCACGCATCAAGTTGTATATTTATTGATGCGACAATTACTGTCCACGGATAAGATGTATATTTATTGGCTTGACGATTACTGTTCACGGAACAGGTTGTATATTTATTTATGTGACGATTATTGTCCATGTATCAAGTTTGTATATTTATTTGATGTGACGATTATTGTCCATAGATCAAGTTTGATATTTATTCATGTGACGAATACTGTCCACGGATCAAGTTGTATATTTATTGATGTAATGATTATTGTCTATGGATCAAGTTGTATATTTATCGATGCGACCATTATTGTCCATAGATCAAGTTTTATATTCGTTTATATTAAGATTATTGTCCATAGATCAAGTTTTATATGTATTGATGTGACGATTACTGTCCAAGGATCATGTTGTATATTTATTGATGTGACGATTATTGTCCATAGAACAAGTTTTATATTAATTTATGTTAGGATTATTCCATAGATCAAGTTATATATTTATTGATGTTAAGATTAATGTTCATAGATGACGTTGTATATTCATTTATGTTATGGTTTTTTGTCCATAGATCATGTTGTATATTCATCGATGTGGGAATCGTTGTCCATAGATCAATGTGTATATTAATTGTTGTGTGGATTATTTTCCATAGATCAAGTTGTATATTCATTGATGTTGGGAGTATTGTCCATACATGTGTCAGGTCTTAGTAATATATGACTGAGCTACCATATAACAGAAGACGGTACTGCAAGGGCAGATCAGGCTCTAAGTCGTGTTCGGCAAATGATCTAGGATGAAAGCTCAGAAGGACGGACAGTTAGAGTATTGCTTTGCTGATCCGGCAGCTTCTCTAGCTTGTCTTGTTTCAGACGTATTGTTGTTACCTTTCCTTTGGAGTAAAAAAGGCAGTTCGAGAGAGGGATCATGCTGTATGAGCAACACATGGTCTCTACTATTCAGCCCAGTATTTGTGTTATGGAGAGGTATAACTACATTTTACCAAATATCGTCTGTTAATACAGCAAGGTGCCAGTCATTGTTCACACATTAAGTTGCATATTTATTGATGTGATAATTACTGTCAATGGATCATGTTGTATATTCATTGATGTGATAATTACTGTCAATTAATCATGTTGCATATTCATTGATGTGATAATTACTGTCAATGGATCATGTTGTATATTCATTGATGTGATAATTACTGTCAATGGATCATGTTGTATATTCATTGATGTGATAATTACTGTCAATGGATCATGTTGTATATTCATTTATGTGCGGATTACTGTTCATGAATATGTTGTTTATTTATTGATGTAATGATTATTGTCCATAGATGAAGTTGTATATTTATTGATGTGAGGTTTACTGTCCATGGAAAATGTTGTATATTTATTGATGTGAAGATAATTGTCCATGGATTAAATTGTATATTCATTTATGTGAGGATTACTGTCCGTGGATCATGTTACATACTTATTGATGTGAAGATTACTGGAGGATTATTGTCCATGGATCAAGTTGTATATTCTTTGATGTGAGGATTACTGTCCATGGATCATGTTGTATATCTGTTGATGTGAGGATTACTGTCCATGGATCATGTTGCATACGTATTGATGTGAGGACTACTGTCCATGGATCATGTTGCATTCTTATTAATGTAAGGATTACTGTCCATGGTTCATGTTGAATAGTCATTGATGTCAAGATTACTGTCCATGGTTCATGTTGTATAGTAATTGATGTGAGGATTACTGTCCATTATTCATGTTGTATAGTCATTGATGTGAGGATTACTGTCCATGGTTCATGTTGTATATCTGTTGATGTGAGGATTACTGTCCATGGATCATGTTGTATACCTGTTGATGTGAGGATTACTGTCCATGGATCATGTTGCATACGTATTGATGTGAGGATTACTGTCCGTGGTTCATGTTGTATAGTCATTGATGTGAGGATTATTATCCGTGGTTCATTTTGCATAGTCATTGATGTGAGGATTACTGCCCATGGATCGTGTTGCATATTTGTTGATGTGTGGGTTATTGTTCATAGATCAAATTGCATATTTATTGATATGAGGGGTATTGTCAGTACATGTAGTTGTATATTTATTGATGTGAGTCTTAATGCCCATAGATCAAGTTGTGCATTTATTGATCTGAGTATTATTGTCCATAGATCAATCTTTATGTGCACTAATCAAATGTCATGTAATGGGCTAGCCTTCATGTGTACCAATCTGGGTGTCATGTGTACCAATGAACGTGTCAAGTTTGATTATCTAAGCTGTACACAGCAAGATGTCATGTGTGAATGTGTAGTCCTCATGTGTACCACTCAACATATCACATGTGATTTGCTATACTTCATGTGTACAAATGCACGTGTCATATGTGACTGGTTATTCTTCATCAGTAATACTGTAGCTGTTTGTTGACACTGCGTTCATGCATTTTCAGAGTCGTTGAACTGTGGTGTTCTGCATGATTTCTGTTAATGATATTCCTCCATGCCGACATCTCAGTCCATCAACTATCACTTCTGTTGATGATATTCCTCCATGCCGACATCTCAGTCCATCAACTATCATTTCTGTTGATGATATTCCTCCATGCCGACATCTCAGTCCATCAACCATCATTTCCTGTTGATGATATTCCTCCATGCCGACATATCAGTCCATCAACCATCATTTCTGTTGATGATATTCCTCCATGCCGACATCTCAGTCCATCAACCATCATTTCCTGTTGATGATATTCCTCCATGCCGACATATCAGTCCATCAACCATCATTTCTGTTGATGATATTCCTCCATGCCGACATCTCAGTCCATCAACTATCATTTCTGTTGATGATATTCCTCCATGCCGACATCTCAGTCCATCAACCATCATTTCTGTTGATGATATTCCTCCATGCCGACATCTCAGTCCATCAACCATCATTTCTGTTGATGATATTCCTCCATGCCGACATCTCAGTCCATCAACCATCATTTCTGTTGATGATATTCCTCCATGCCGACATCTCAGTCCAGTCAACCATCATTTACCTCAGTTCAACCATCCTCTTCTAACGCTGATCTTTCTAGCTGCTACCAACAAAAAACAACATGATTCGTGATTTGTTATGTTTAATATTTACCAATCATATCACCGTGGCGAAAGGGTTTCCTACGCAGTTCATAATCCCGCATACCACGTTCGAAACACAGCTGTGGGCGATTTGGCAGCCGACCACCTTATGTTGGTTTTTTTTTTTTAATATAAAATGGTATGGGTAATGATCCTTCAGAAATAAATGGCAAACTACTGAACGTAAACTTGCCAAGAGATCACAAACAGTCCAAAATACGCTGCAGTTGACTGCGACATCCTGTACAAGATATGGAAATAACTTTTATTTTTTAACCAATCATATGTGTTTTTTATATTTTTTAGATGTACCACCCATTATGTCATATGTCATTGGCTATTTTTAATATTTAATAATCAATTCAAGTATACAAGTACTTGTATATCATGTGTGTTTGGTTTTATTTGTGTATCAGTTAATATGTCACGTGTGATTGGATATTCTTATGTGTACCAATCAATGTGTCATCATTATAAACTTCATCATACTCATCTTCTTTGTGCTCATCCTCTTCTTCTTTTCTTATGCTTGAAATTAATTTTCTATAACTGCAATGTTGTCATTTGCGTAAACTTCACTGGGTTTTTTGTTTGTTCACTCAGTGGTCCATAGAGTTTAGCTGCTATTGATGTTTCTCTAGGCCAGAAAGTTTGTCTAGATATGTCAGCTGAGTCTTGGAGTATGTGATCTGCTGATGTAGTGCCTCTTCACATGCGCACAAAGCCTATTTGCCAATCTTAAATTTTGTATGCATGTAATTGATTGTATCCTATTTTGAGGCGTAGTATGATTTCTTCTGTTTCGTCCATACAATGGTAGTTTTCTTGTGCTGTTGTTGGCAGCTTTCTGATTGATTTGATGATTCTTTTCTTTTGGTGGTTGCATTGCTTTTCTGTTGCACCTTTCATAGATGATCAGTTCTCTCGTTTCCAAGCATGCCACTGTATGTCGACCTTTCGCTGACTGCATAGGTTAGATAGTAATGTCCATAGCTCTGGCATTCTTCAGACTGGAAAGCCTCATTAATGATTTTGCGTCTGTAAAAAGTACCTCAGACAGTTTACTATGGTTTTCTTTTCTTCTTCTTTCGCACTTGAACTCCCATTGATGCATTGGTTCCCAAGCAACTCACCCCAGGCCATCTACCATTTTCTCTCATTATTATTCATTTCTGACTCAATTTCTTTTTTCCATGTGTTCTTATGTCTTCCTCTATTTCTTTGTCCTGTATATTCAAGATAAAGGCGTAAGTATCTTTTATTTGCTTTTTTATTCACTGGTATTTGTTTAGTTCACTCCGTGTGGTTCACATTGGTGATTCTATCAAATCGTTATAGTTTTGCACATGCACCAATTAATGAATGTGTGTTATTTATTTGTTATCGTGCTGGTTGTTCTCAGTGTGTCTGAAACCTGCAGTAGTGCTGATTAAAGTTGGAACTGAATATTCTAAGTCTGAGGCATGGGGCTGGCTTTCTCATTCAATAGAAAAACTGTAGCTGCAAAATCCAACAAATCATGAGCATGTGTACAGACAAAGAAACCAGCATAACCAAGCAGTCTAGAGCAAAGGAGCATCTTCAAGTAGAGGTATGGCGTGATGCGGAGAAAGCCACAATATGTCCAGATCGCAGATTTTCTTCATCCCCATCCCACATAGCGATATTTCTAGAAATGGGGCCTAGAATATTAGAACTATGTATGAATTAGGAAAGACAGGACAAGTGGTGGAGGCATATATATATATATATATATATATATATATATATATATATATATATATATATATATATATATATATATATATATGTGTGTGTGTGTGTCCGTGTGTTTTGCATATCCTTTACAGGACATCGCTATCAACATCAGCATCTTTCAGCTGTTTGTTGATTTCTTGGCAAAATTACGCTCAGTAGTTTGCCATTGCTTTCTGAGCGGCCGGCTCACAAACCCTGTAAGTTACCGACGCGGTTCGAACCACTGCTAATTTTCACCGTCGTCACGTTACCTACGAGCTTATACGAGAGTACGGAGAAAAGTCGCTAACCTCTAGGCCAGGAAGCCGGCATATATATATATATATATATATATATATATATATATATATATATATATATATATATATATATATATATATATATAAAACACAGACCACACACACTGTGAGCTTAGCATTTTGGTATTATGTTCCTATTTACCTGTGATGTGCCATTGACTGTTCTCCATGTCTACCGATTAGTGTGTGATTTGCTATTTTTCACGTGTACCATTCAACATGTAATCTGTGATTGGGTGTTTACGTACGTCTACTAGTCAATGTGTGATGTCTGATTGCCTATCTGATTAAGTGCCATGGGATTATTAATCATCTTAAGCAACTTTCTATATCTGCTAATGGCTTATATACATTAGATTTCCTCATGCAACCTCCATTAATTTTATAAATACTACAACATGTCTGCTACCATATTAACAACTTTTAAGTCATAAATGTGACACACCCCCACTTCCCATTTTCCGCCATCCGCTTGTGTTGGGTCCACACCTACTTTTTGTTTGGCACTGAATGTGGTATTCTTCATGTTTATCAAGCATCGTGTCACGTGTGACTGGACATTCAGTTGCTTCAAACGCCAGTCGTAGTGGGAGATTCTGGCAGTTGTACCGACAGTCCGCCGCAAGTCAGCATCTGCTCCCGACGGTGTCAGAACGACCTGAAAAGACTTGACCGGACGCGGAAGTCCGGACGGAGGCATAAGTACATGAGTGTGGAATGGGGGAAACAAGCCAGCGTTCTCTACATTGCCAGTGTTCACAACGCGTCCAGTATTACCAGAATCAGGTCCATCTCTCTTCCAATGTTGAGGTAAAATACTCTTCGCAGTCGTAGCTAGCAAAGTCGGGTTATCAAGAGTAAAGTAATGAAAACGTTTGCATGCATTGGAGCGTATTGGACATGTCGTGCGAGCGATCATTTTGTTATGGACTCGATGGATGATGACAGAGTAAATATCACGCCGGTATCTTTACTACAATGGACATTTCCTGGTGCCCATGTTAGGCTCTACGTGGTGCCTAGATGTGACCAGTGTCCCACCAGATGCTGCGGTCTTAGGCCATGAATGTATGGAGATCCTTGACTGCCGGCGCTCACCGTGGCTGCTGACGGACTGTTCCCATCCGGCCAACAAACATGATTATGTTTTGGTTATGGCTATGATGAAATATCGACGACATTAGGCTCTGATACACTCCCATGTGTGCTCAGTCTATCCCAACATAAGTCAAAGGTATACTGCTGACTGTGCTTGTTGCCAGGTGGTTAGTTACACGTTCCAATGGTTCACGTGACATGGCCATTTCCACCAATTGCCGTATCGATTACCCAGCTGGCGATGGAGAAGCTTCATCAAGAAATGTGTTGCCATGAACCGACTGTCATGTCAGCAGTATGTCCGATCTCTCCGTCTTTATTGTGTCATTGCTAGATATTGTTGAAGATGGTAGGCCAGCTCTCTCATTGAGCTGAACCCTTCATGACCTGAACAACAGATCCAGACAGGTTCCCAATAATTTGAGGTCTCCAGACATGAAGCTACTCATAACACAACCTGTACTGCTCTCGAGATTGGGCTCAGAATTAGACAAGAGTCCAGGGTGCTATCTACTGCACTACCGACACACTCAGTGTCTGGGGCGTCCAGCTTTCCTCTCCCCGAGTGTTTTAAAGGTTTTGCCCCGATGTTTATTTTAAACCCGTTTTTATTTTTTTCCCCTTTTTACCTAAAGCCCTTTTTTAAACTCCTCACGTGTTTTAATACCTGATTGTTAGTAACATTTGTTCTGTTATTAGTTCCCTCCCGTGTTATACCTTTTTTAGTGTGTAATCCAAACTTTTGACCGTTGCATGTGCATGTTTAGAGTATAATCCGACCACTGTGTGACCTTTAAAAATTTTTTATATTAAACCAATTGTTTTAGTTGTTTAGTAAATCCGACCACTGTGTGACCGTTGCTATGTGCATGTTTAGTAGTATAATCCGACCACTGTGTGACCGTAGTTATCTACATGTTTAGTAGTGTAATCCGACCACTGTGTGACCGTTGCTATTGCTTGTTTAGTAGAGTAATCCCCATACTGTGTGACCGCTGCGATATGGCAGTTTGAAGTCTACAACTATAATAGAAGACAGTCACAATGGGAATAAATCTCCAGCTGAATTGAAAACCGGGGTTAATCTCAAGTACAGAAGATAGTCTGGTTCATTAATGTATGAAGTGACAGTTGTGTGTGACAGAGTACAAGTAGACAAGTTACACTTTGAGACAATCAAGGCTAAAGACCATAGAGACTGTGAGACTTACCATCAATGTATGAAGTCACAGTTGTGTGTGACAGAGTACAAGTAGACAAGTTACACTTTGAGATAATCAAGGCTAAAGACCATAGAGGCTGTGAGACTTACCATCAATGTATGAAGTGACAGTTGTGTGTGACAGAGTACAAGTAGACAAGTTACACTTTGAGATAATCAAGGCTAAAGACCATAGAGGCTGTGAGACTTTCCATCAAACCCTTGTCAAACAAATAAATAAACTTTAACGTCTTCCCTCCCAGATACCACGACTATTTATAGTCAAAATGGCAGTCTTGAACCTCGCTTCAAACTAGCTAAAGTAATCTTGGTCAGAGTATTTTCATATGCAATATAAATATTTTGTTCTGGAAAAGAAATGATTGTTTTGTTTTTGGAAGTTAGATGTTAGAAATTTTGTAAAAATCTGTACATTTCTGTACCTGGCTTTCAATAATCAAACTAGTTAAAATAATCCTGGTCAGAGTTGTTTCATATTTAATATATATATATATATATATATATATATATATATATATATATATATATATATATATATATATATATATATATATATATTGTGCTGAAATAAAACATACAGTTCTTCAAACAGCTGGAATGAAGACCTTGTCACCGCGGCAAACTTGAAAGTATCAAGAGACAGCCAACACAGAGTAGACGCAGTCAGTGCTGAAGGCGTTGAGTTACGCTTCTATTGATGCATGCATTTGTTTTAAAGTGAACTATGCCGTATTGGTTACATTTCGGTGTCAGAGTTATTATTTATGTAGTGTTTTGTGTAATAGCCGCTCTCTCTCTCTCTCTCTCTCTCTCTCTCTCTCTCTCTCTCTCTCTCTCTCTCTCTCTCTCTCTCTCTCTCTCTCTCTCTCTCTCTCTCTCTCTCTCTCTCTCTCTCTCCACACACACACAAACACATACACACACATAATACACATATAATAGCACAATGTTACAGAAACATTGAGACAGAAATAATATGGGAAATAAATGCACTGGTTCCAGCTGGCACTCGCGACCAACGAGACACATATTTGAAATATGATATATGCAACAAACACATAGGAAAGGAGGCAGAGGTCGACTATGACGACTGTGGACACGGGTCATCAAAAGATGACCAATGCATAGAACAGGACAATTGGCCAGGGATCGAACATCTTTGCAGCTGCACGAAAACAAAAGATAGAAAAATCATAATACAAGTAGAAAAAGGTCAGATTTTACATGCATGGTCAGATTATGTGAAAGACGTTTATGGTGATACAAGAGAAGAACAGTATGATATTCTAAATAATAATGAAGGATCGTCGATTTTGAAGGTGGAAGTTCAGAATCCTCTTAAACATATTAAAACTGGCAAGACCCCCGGTTCAGACAACATCACAACATAAATGATCAATGCCTTAAAATAATATGGAATGCACAAAGTCACCGGACTGCTGAACACAATATATGGTACTGCAGGTATACCTCCTGAATTATGAAATTCTATATTTATTGCAATCTCAAAGAAATCAGTAACCATGGAATGTGATCAACGCCGAACAATTAGTATAATATGCCACTTTACGAAGATTATGCTAAGAAATGTCAAGCAAAGAGTTAGTAAGACAATACAACCCGAAACAGGAGAACCATGTAGGTTCTTAGAAATACTATATGTATACTGAGGACATTAATTTAACTTTCTATAGAAGTAAACAAAGAGCTACATATTTGCTTTACTGACTATATAGACTTTAGTTAAAGTAAGCTTGTAAACATAAACAATGCATATTAGATGTTATGAGACACATACCCAAACAATCCATCCATCCCCCATCCACACACACATCCTCCACCCTCCACCCCGCAGGCACACATACATGTCCTACCCATCCACCCATCCCCATCCACCCAACCCACACCAACACACATCACCCACCTACTAACATCTCCCCAAACACACACATCTCGCACCCACCACACATCCCCCACCCAAGCACACCCCCACCCCCAGGCACACATACATGCACCCGCCCACCCATCACCCACCCACACACCCCCCATCTACACACATCTCCCCACCCACACACACATCCTCCACTCATCGCATAACCCATAAACACTCACCCACCCACATATACTCCACCACACACGCACAGACCCTCAACCACCCAGTCAAACAACCCCCCCCCCCCCAACCACACATCCCCACCTACACACACACACATATCCCCGCCAACCCAGACATTACGCACCCACCCACACAATCTCCCCCCCCCCCCGCACCCACCTCTATATTCCACGTCCACACATATACACACAACCCCACCCCAAACCTACACACACTCACCATCCACACATCCTCCACCCACCAATCACACATCCCTTAATCACACATCCCTTAACCACACATCTCCACCCACAAACACCCCACCCACACACACACACACACACACACATCTCCCCACCCACATCCCCACCCACCAACACATCCCCATCCACAAACACATACCTCACACCCCTACACACCCCGCCACCCACACACATCCCAACCCACACACATCTTCCACCCACACACACAACCCCCACCCATACACTCATCTCCCACATGTATCCACCCCCTCAGGTACTCATCCCTAAACGACTCATACCTACACATCCTCCACCCACCCATCAACACATACATCTCCCATCTACCCACCCACACTCACACACCCCATCCCCCAGCCAAACACACACCCCTACCCTCACATACATCCTTTACCCACCCGCACATTCCACACCCAATCACACTTACCCCACCTACATACACACATCCTTCACCCACCCACATCTCCCCTCAAACACAACACCTCACCCATATACACATCCCCCACCCTCACACACACACATCCCCCACACGCATCCCCCATACACATCCCCACCCACACATCCCTCACCCACACACACACACATCTTCCCACCCACCCACACATCCTCCACCCACACACACACACACCCACACCCCACCCACACAGAATATTCCCCACCCACACACACATCCCTACAACCATTCCCCACACCCATCACACACCCCAACTCACACAATCTCCCACACACCCATTGACCCACACATCCCTCACCCACTCACCCACATACACATTTCCCACCCACACAACCCCCAACCACAAGCACCCCCACACTTCCAACCATCACCCAAAAATCCATCACCCACACTCCCCCCCCCACACCGATCACACATCCTTCACCCACCCACACATCACCCATCCATCCACACACAGCCCCTCCACACATACATTACAAACAAACGCATCCCCCTATACATACATACAAGCCTCATACACACCCACACTCAATAACATACACTGCATATATGTACACATACACACAAACATACGCATACATACACGAACATACACACGCACACACACACACATATACACACGTGCATACATATAAACACACATGTACGCACACATAAACAATGTATACCCCCATACACACAAGCCTCATACACACCCACACTCAATCACATACACTGCATACATGTACACACACACACACACACACACACACAAACATATACGCATACATACACAAACATATATGCATACATACACGAACATACACACGCACACACACATATACACACGTGCATACATATAAACACACATATACGCACACATAAACACGTACACACTTACACACATACACAAACACGCGTACACTCCCACACGCATACACACATACACACATATGCACCCATACACCCATACCCACATACAGACACACACACATACATCCACACATATAGACACACACACACACATACATAGACACACATACACCCATCCATCCACATATACGCTGCCTCACATAATCACTAAAACTAATATGAATAAACTCCCACACTTTTCACACGCACACACACTCGACTATCGTGAGCATCCTCACAAGAACATTAAAAATTGGGGAAAAATTGGAAAACATGGAAAATATGGGAAATTGTGATGAAAATATGTTATACATTGTGTAACGTAAAACACAAAATAGTGGTGCAGTTCAGTAAGAAAATTCCTGGAGTTGACCTAAACATGATGAAATAAGCAGTGCATGTTAAATTCAAATGGCAGTAAAAGTGCTAATATGAATGATGAGGATACAAAAGAAAGAATATGGCATAATGACATGCTTGCGCTCAGATATCTCTCTCTCTCTCTCTCTCTCTCTCTCTCTCTCTCTCTCTCTCTCTCTCTCTCTCTCTCTCTCTCTCTCTCTCTCTCTATTTATTTATTTTTCTTTCACGCACACTGGCACACTAACTCTCTCATTGTCTCTTTCTCTCACCCTCGCACACACTATCTCTCTCTCGCTTATACGCACTCACTCTCACACTCGCCCTCTCTTACACACACATACTTACTCTCACTCAATCTCTCACTCACTCTCCCATTTACACTCACTCTCTTTCTCTCTCTCTCTCTCTCTCTCTCTCTCTCTCTCTCTCTCTCTCTCTCTCTCTCTATCTATCTATCTCTCTGTCTCACTCATTCACTGTTTAAGCCACACTAACTCACTCTCTTACTCACAAACACAGACAAGCAAACAGACACACACACACACTCATTCACTTTCTTATGCACTCTCTCACTCACCCACTCTCTCTCTCTCTCTCTCTCTTATACACTCACTGGCTCTCATACTCACTCACTCATGCACATGCACACATACCCATAACTTCTCTCTCTCACTCACTCACTCACGCTCCCGTACTCACTCACTCACTCGCTGACTCTAACTCGCATTCATTGACTCACTTTCTCACTCTATCACACAGACGGGCAGACATACAATACAACCTCTCTCTCTCTCTCTCTCTCTCTCTCTCTCTCTCTCTCTCTCTCTCTCTCTCTCTCTCTTTATTTATTTATTTTTCTTTCACACAAACTGGCACACTAACTCTCTTATTGTCTCTTTCTCTCACCCTCGCACACACTATCTCTCTCTCGCTTATACGCACTCACTTTCACACTCGCCCTCTTTTACACACACATACTTACTCTCACTCAATCTCTCACTCACTCTCCCATTTACACTCACTCTCTTTCTCTCTCTCTCTCTCTCTCTCTCTCTCTCTCTCTCACACTCACTCATTCACTGTTTAAGCCACACTAACTCACTCTCTTACTCACAAACACAGACAAGCAAACAGACACACACACACACACCCATTCACTTTCTTATGCACTCTCTCTCTCACCCACTCTCTCTCTCTCTCTCTCTCTCTCTCTCTCTCTCTTATACACTCACTCGCTCTCATACTCACTCACTCATGCACATGCACACATACCCACAAATTCTCTCTCTCACTCACTCACTCACGCTCCCGTACTCACTCACTCACTCGCTGACTCTAACTCGCATTCACTGACTCACTTTCTCACTCTATCACACAGACAGGCAGACATACAATACAACCTCTCTCTCTCTCTCTCTCTCTCTCTCTCTCTCTCTCTCTCTCTTTCATTCACTCATTCTCTCACTCAATCTCTCACACATACGTGCACACACACCCAATCACTTTTACACTCACTCAGGCACACGCGCATGCATACTCTCTCACTCTCTCTGTCTCATACTCACTCTCTCACTCACACTCTTTCTCACTCTCTCAACACTCTTTCACTTCTCTCACACACACAGTGAAGAACGATGGTGACAAAAATGATACCAGTAGGTGAGTTATGGAGGCATATAGTCGGTATGAAGTAAGTATTGAAAAAGATTTCGGTTCAATGCGTAGGGACTCATTTGAGTTTTCAGATCTGGTGGAAGGTTATTCCACAAGTGAGCACCAGAATACGCGAAACAAGTTTTATATAAGTCCAATCTAGGCTTCGGAACCTGTAATATATTTAAGCGCTTACCGTTCATTGCATTAGATTGAATTAACGGTAGAAGATACTCTAGGGCAGGGGTGACCAACACGAGGCCCGCGGGCAGCATGCGGTCCGCCGGGAGTCATGTTGCGGCCCGCGGAGTTAGGTCAAATAAATATAAATGGTAACTTTATTCTACATAACACCAAAAGAACATTACATCATGAGTCGTTGTCAGAGCCTAGCAGCAACATCGTTGCGGCGCCCGGCGGACAAGAGTTGTCGCGCTGGCGAGATTCTTACCTGACACGCGACCAGCGCTGACGACAGACGCACGCAAAGCCACGTGACCCCACCAGAGGCAGTGGGCAGTGTGTGTGCTAATCTGAGACCAAGCTGGGACTGGACATCTGAACGGACGTGTGTGTCGAGAGCAAGGCGTTTTGTGTGAATCTCCGTGGTTGTGAGCTGAACGACTGATATCGTGAGCGTCAGACCTATGAGCTGTATTGTGGTTGTGAGTTGTTATATGTTGTACATTGCTGTAACTATTGTTATGTATTTAATGTGGTAATAAATCCATAGAAATTGTGTTGCTGTGTCTTACGTCGAATCACGTTGTACTTGTACTGTCTCACATGTGTTAGCCAACGAGCCTAATAGAAGATCCTGACATGTGTGGACGTGGGTTGCTCGTCTTTATTTAAGAACCTAATATATTTAGACGTGTGTTGTTCGTCTTTGTGATTTAAAACTTTAAAAACTATAATTCTTGTGCTTGTAAAATTTGTCAAGGTTATAGTGATGTACATGTGATCGGAAAAGTCTCAGTGTGATCCATTACTACATTGTCTAAATATGTTTAAGATCATTAGTAAAGGTACAGTACATATTGTTTGATCCTGTAAACGTGTTAAACATTTGTGATTTGTTAAACTTGTCACCGTGTGACCTTGTCAACCTTGTGATTTTGCCGCCATTTTGACCTTGTCGCCATCTTGTAAACTTGATGTCTTTGTCCTTACTGAATGTCATCTTGATGTAAGTGATGTGTCATCAATGTTATTGAGTGTCCAAATACAGATAGATTGTTTTTGTGTATTGAGTTTGTGGAACGCAAAGAGTTTTGGAAAGAGTGTAAATTCTGTTGAAAGAAACACTGTTGACGACAAATTTACGACATACAGTTATACTCGACGCCATCCAAACCCAATCAACACTTAGTGACTTGCAGGCACACACCAACATACACACGCTAACTTATTTCTCTCCAAAAACAAAGCAGGTTTTTGCGTACCATCCATAACCCTGCCGTAGAGGTCATTAGTGGTTCCGAAGTACGACCCTACAGTTTTTCTAGCCCGATTGCCCAACCATTCGTCACCATATCCAAGGGCACTTGAGTATATTTTTCTTCACTTTAACTTTACGTATGCATTAGTGGGCACGCATCGTATAGTCAAATCAATTGTAAGTTGTTTTTCTACTAACCATTTACAATATATTTTGTGTGGTTGATTTTCATTGACATATTTTCTCCATCATGTCGTCATTATTTGATTTCATCGATATTGGTTTAAAATTAAAGTTGGAAGGTGATGAATTAACAAAATGGAGTGAGAAGAAATACGCAGAATACCTACTTGTTCAGGAAAAAGCTGCCGAACGCGATGAAAGAGCAGCAGAAAGAGCTCTAAAACAAGCAGAAATGGCTGCAAAACAAGTAGAGGCGGAAACAGCCCTAAAACAGGCAGAGATTGAAAAAGCTGCCAAGCAAATAGAAGTAGAAATGGCTGCAAAGACAAAGCAAGCTGAGATAGACAGTGAACTTAAGAAAGCAGAAATAGCAGCTCAGAGCAAGAGGGAAGAACTTGAACTACAGTTGAAAATGAAACAACTGGACACTGAGACTGCAATAAATAAAGAGTCAAAGAAATCTGAAAGACTGGAAAAAGAAAACCAGTATAAGAAGTACCAAGGTATCGTTCGTAACTATACCTCGGGTGACTGCATAGCAGCCTTCACCCAAAATTTTGAGACTTTAATGGAACATTACCAAGTTCCACTTTCGGAATGGAATATTTTATATATGAGGAGTCTATCTGGGGAACCTCTTAAGGTCATTGAAACCATCCCCAAAGACCTCAGAAAAGAGTACCATTACATTAAATCTAAAATAATGGCACATTTCATGTTAGATGAGGCAGGGTACAGAGAACAGTTCAGTAAACTGCGAGAGGTCCCGGGTTCAACTCCCGGACGAGCCCCCACGTCCACACATGTCAGGATCTTCTATTAGGCTCGTTGGCTAACACATGTGAGACAGTACAAGTACAACGTGATTCGACGTAAGACACAGCAACACAATTTCTATGGATTTATTACCACATTAAATACATAACAATAGTTACAGCAATGTACAACATATAACAACTCACAACCACAATACAGCTCATAGGTCTGACGCTCACGATATCAGTCGTTCAGCTCACAACCACGGAGATTCACACAAAACGCCTTGCTCTCGACACACACGTCCGTTCAGATGTCCAGTCCCAGCTTGGTCTCAGATTAGCACACACACTGCCCACTGCCTCTGGTGGGGTCACGTGGCTTTGCGTGCGTCTGTCGTCAGCGCTGGTCGCGTGTCAGGTAAGAATCTCGCCAGCGCGACAACTCTTGTCCGCCGGGCGCCGCAACGATGTTGCTGCTAGGCTCTGACAGTCGTTCGTATCACATATTTTTAAATTATAGCAAAGATAAATTTTAAATATCACGCATTTTTGTGTGCGGAAACATTCATTGGTTTTGAGCTATTTTAAATATCCCAAATTTTCGGGAAAATTCATAGATGTTAGCTATTTCAAATACCCCGCTATTTGACACTCAAGGTTACTTAGTTTTTTGTCCGACGCTAAATGTTGATAGAATTTAATATGAGACCTCAACTTCTGATGTATATGTTCTGTGGTTTTCGAGGTCTTCGGGAAGCCCTCAACGCTATCGGGCTCATATTCATAACTACTTTCAGTCCAGCTTGACAAATTTCAGTGTTATTCTGTAGTTTCGTTCTATTATCGTCATTGCGTCTATGGAGATTTTGCGATCGACGTTAAAATACATATTTATCATATTTATAATAATAGTTCAAACTACTTTAACCAAGTATCCTGTCTACCATATCGACTCTATAGGTAAGTAACCCCTGAAACGTTTTATTTATGTAATTTAAATTAATAAATTCTTATTATTTAGTGTTACACGTGGTGTTTTATTTTATTTTTTTTCAGTTAAAAACGAAGACCTACCATGGCGTCAACTAGTAAAGATGTTGGACCAAAGAAGAGAAGAATCACAGAAGAATTAAGATATTTTCAAGACAGGTGGACTATAAACTATTTTTTTTCGTGGAAATTGAAAATAAGCCCATATGCTTGATATGCAACGAATCTGTTTCTGTTTTGAAAGAGTATAACATCAAACGGCACTATGAGACTAAACATGCAAATAAGTTTGATAAGTATAAATGGCAATTTCGACAAGACCAAGTAAATGACATAAAACAAATTTCTGCACAACAAAAGATATTTACTAGAACAGGTTCACAGTCAACATGCTATGTAAAAGCTAGTTATGCAGTAGCCATGATACTAGCAAAATAATCGAAGCCATATTCAGATGGTGAAATAGTTAAGGAATGTTTGGAGAGCGTCGTTGAAATTCTGTTTCCAGAAAAGAAGAAGAATTTCTCAAAAATAAGTCTGTCTCGTCAGACTATTAATAGGCTCGTGGACCACATTGAAAAACATATTGAAGATAATTTGAAAAGTCGAGCATCCGATTTATATTTTATGCTCTAGCGTTGGATGAAAGCAAAGATTTGGCAGATTCTGCTCAACTGGCAATTTTTATCAAGGGTTTTGATGTCCATTTTAAAAAGACAGATGAATTTGCGGCACTGTATTCACGTAAGGACACCACTAAGTCACGAGATTTGTTAGAGGCAGTTACATCGACATTGACTCGCTTTTCGTTACAACTTAACCACTTATCGGGCTTAACAACGGATGGTGCTCCAGCAATGGTTGGGAAACAAAAAGGTTTAGACCTCCAAAGTCGGTAATACTTCAATGCTAAATTTTCATTGTATTATTCATCAGGAGAATTTATGTTCGACGTCCCTCACAATGGACCATGTAATGAAAGTGGTCGTCAAAATAGTGATCTTCATTAAATAGAACGGGTTGAATCACCGTCAGTTCCAAGAATTTCTAGAGTCTTTGGACTCAGATTATACGTTACATTTTAGGCAGAAGTAAAATGGCTTACCGGTGCCAAAATATTGAAAAGAGGCTTTGATTTGCAGCCAGAAATACAACAATTCTCTGCAAGCAAGTCAAAAAATATTCCAGAGTTTGAAGAAAAGTAGTGAATTTTCGACTTTGCATGTCTGGTGGATATAGCTAGCCACCTAAATGACGTTTATACTCCTCTACAAGGGAAAGATCAATTAATTAATAAGATTTATGATAATATTTCTGCATTTCAAATGAAACTTGGTCTTTGGGAACAACAGTTGAGGATAAAAACTTTACTCACTTTCCTACATTGTTATTGCAACCAGATGTCACACAGGAGGCGGCGGATAAATACGCTCCTTTGATATCTAACTTAAACCTCGAATTTGAAAACCGATATCAGGATTTAAAAAAAAACATCATGTGGTTTTTTTGAGCATTTGCAACTCCATTCGCGATATACGTGAATTTATTATCAGGAAGATTACAAATGGAACATTGTGAAATGTGTTGTGATACACAGTTAAAGGATAAATTCCATCACGTTGGTTTGGACGAGTTCTATAAAACGTTTTTGGGCAAGGATAAATATCCTGCGCTTTACAAACATGCTCTGTCGATGGTTTCGCTATTTGGAAACACTTATGCACGTGAACAGCTTTTTAGTCACATGAGGCACATAAAATCACAAGTGAGAACGCGAATTACTGGTGTGCATTGGAAAACTGTTTGCGTGTAGCGACAACATCAGTCGAGATACATTTTGATGCACTTAATTCTGCATAACAAAGTAACATGTCTCACTTTTAAATATGTGTAAATTGTCTAATAAATCTGTTTGATTCTCAGTTTTGTTTCATTTTCTTTTTAAAAACAAACAAACATATTTTAATTTTTTTTAAACATTAAACCAGGCAAGCGTTTGAACCACGATCTCACCTACTGGGAAGCGACGATGTGGTTGAAACTGTAGCACGATTGCTTGTTTACTATAATTAACAAAACAATTAGATGCGTGGCCCGGCACGAAATATTATTTCTGAAATTTGGCCCGCCTGAATGAAAAGGTTGGCCACCCCTGCTCTAGGGTATTTTCCTATATAATTGTATTCACTAATTTGGCTTTGTTACAAATGAAGCACCTTCGAAGTGGTAGAAGTCTTAGATGGCTTTATAATTTATTACTTTCAACGTGCTTTATGCCAGAAACTAGACGTATAGTGCGGTTTTGAAGCGAACAAAGTCGTTTCATATTAGATTTAGGGCAACCATCCCAGACTGTGGAACAATAATCGAGAGGTGATTGGATATTGGATGCATATAATATTTCCCGTGTGCTTCCATCTAAGAAGTGCTGAATTTTAGCATGTTGGTAAATCTTTTGTGCTATACTCTTGGTAGGGACGTGAACATGAGAGCTCCTAGTTTAAATATCTGTCAATTAATAAGACATAATGTTTTATGTTCCTTTACATTAATTATAGGTATTTTGTCCACGTGGAGCTCGAGCGATGCCCCAGTTATGACTAGGGTCTGTAGTTTTTGTCTGGTCGTTATTAGCATGGATTTGGTTTTGTCGATGTTAATTAACATGCAGTTTTCATTGCTCCATCTACTAAGGTTATCAAGTTCGTTTTGTAAAGAGCTCTCTAAGTCACTACAAGTTCTCTTGGCTAGTGTATATAGTGCAGTCTTTCGCAAATAGGTCACACGAAGTATTGAGATATAAAGGAAGATCGTTAATATAAACTGCAACAAGCAGGAAACCTGGTATTGAGCCCTGAGGCACAACAATATTAAGTGGTGTGGGTCTTGATAGACAGTTATTGAAGGACACTACTTGTTGTCTGTCTGATAAAAATGACGTAATTAGGTTCACCATATTGCTGCTAGTCTGCATTTGTTTTAATTTTCTAATTAAAATATATCATGATCTACCATATCAAAGGCTTTTTAAAGTCTACAACTACTGCTCGACAGATGTTGTCATTGTTGATACAAAGATGCCAGTTATCGGTCATTTTTGCAAGGGCACTATGGCAAGAATATTTAGGTCGAAACCCAGATAGATTGTCAATTATTAGATCGTTGTTAATTAAATGGTGTAATGTTATTTTATGTATGTGTTTTTCTAATGGCTTTGATAGCGACGATAGTAAGGAAATGGGTTTATAATTACCCAAGACGCTATTATCAGTTGAGCCAGTTTTTAAGTAGAGGATACACTTTAGCAACTTTAAAGGCAGATGGAAAGTAGTTTTTGGACATGCACTGGTTATATATGAACGTTAATGGCTCACAAAATAATTGGTGCAGCACAACGAAGAATTCTATTCCTGATACAATCTAGGCCTTCTGAATTTGTTGCTTTGTGATTTGAGAGACTATTTATATACTTCTGCAACAGACATCAAGGGGATCTCAGGGGGAATATTTCTAGAGCACTTCCCTTCACAGAATGATGACAGTGAACTTGCTTGCTTGCTTGCTTGTGTTCGTTGGCTTTAGCTCCAACGCGAAGTCCTGTATGTCGGATGAAGGCATCCTGTTGTCCAACATCAGTGTGATGTCATACAGGACCTGAGGTTTGCGTGAGTATCCGTTGTCCCATGTCTTGCTTATTGGTGTGCAGACTGTTGGTTCCTCGCCGTACAGGCAGACACTCTCCGTCTTCGGAGGAATCGGCGTTTCTACTGACTTTAGCCAGGACCCCGAAGGACTTACATTACATACTGAGTCTGGTATTGAGGACTTTAGATTCTCTATTTCTGATTGAAAGAAGCAACTGAAATCCTCGCATGTTATAGTGTTTGGTATTGCTGACTCTGAGTCGTGTTTCTTGTTGGTTAGCGAGTTAATAGCCTTCCATATATTTGTGTTATTTGATTTATCTGCAATTTTATTTTTCAAATGACCTTTCTTTATCCTACGAATTTCATATTTAATTTTATTTCTTAGTCTGCGGTAATTGATAAAATCTTTATTTTTATGTGCTGTATCTCGTTCTCTCAGGATTTCGAGAACTTCGCTAGTGATGTTGATTCTTGACTCGAACTTCTTTGACTGGCACATGTTTATCAAATACATTGTAGACTGTCTTTGTCCGGTAAACTAGTGCATCATCGGGATAAGGAAGTTGGTAAACATGTTCAAGGCTGCATTTTTAAATCGTCTAAAAATAAATTTTGGTTGAGAGCTTTAAAATTTCTAAATTTGATGCTTAAATGTTTATTTTTAGGAGTTTTTAGGAGTACAACATATTGGGTAATGGTCACTAACTGCACTAACAGGAACAGAACATTCGATAATATTAACTGGACAAGTAACACATATATGATCAATTATAGTTGACGAGGTGTCTGTAACTCTTGTGGGACGATTCATTAGCTGTTTGAAATTGTAAGATAGAATGGTATCGTCCCATGCCTGGTTGGATTTAGTAATATCTATGTTAAAGTCACCTAATATCATGACTTCTCTACCTGCTGTAAAAACCCTATCCATCATTGTAGTGAAACAGTCATACCAACTGTAGCCAACACAAGGATTGCGATAGAGGCATCCAATGAGAAACGGTTGCTGGCTGACTGGCCTCACCTCTAACCAAACACATTCTCTCTCTTCTGTCTCGAGATCACTTCTACGGGAATAGTTGAGAGAATTGGAAATGTATACAGCAATACCTGTCTCTAATTTTTGACTTGCGTCTCTTCGAATTACTTTAAACCCTTTAAGAGAGATTTCAGAGTACGTTATTTTGCCGTTGAGATGACTTTCTGTGATTCCAAACACATGGAATTGTTTGCATACTATTACTGAAATCTCAGGTAATTTATTGAGCAAATGATAGATGTTGAGATGGCCTATATGTAGACCAGCTTTGTTGAGCCACTGATCGTGATTGGCGAACATTGCGCAATGAAAAGATGATGTCACTTGTGGCAGACACATTTCAGAGTTTTTGAAACTTTATTTAGTAGTAGTTATGGCTATTAGAGGGGGTAGGAAAATGTCTGTGCTGGAGTGACATCATGTAAGCTTGGTGCAGGGCTGAAGGATTGTATTGCATTAGCTGTTGAAGTTGACGGTTCCACTGATAGGAGTGTGGATTACCGTCTAACGAGGGACCATTGCTATGAGAGTTACTGGAAGTGCCTACATTTGGAAGTTGGCATCGGGGGCACGGCAACATTGTTTAATGGTGTCCCCTTTGACATAATATTAGATATGCAGATGATACAGTCTTGATTGCAGACAATGAACAGGACCTGCAACATTTAGTAGATGCGGTTGTTGCACACAGTGAACATCTAGGGTTAGAATTTAATAGTAACAAGACACAGATTATGGTCGTCACTGGGAAGAAGGAAATACCACAATGTGATATACGAGTAGGGCCTAAATGGGCATATTCTTAAGCAAGTGAATCGGTACAGTTATCTCGGAACAGTCATAACATCTGATGGGAGATGCCTTGAAGAGATTAGAACAAGAATTGCCATTGCGAAGGTAGCCTTTTGCAAGATGAAAAACATACTGACCAATAAAAGGTTATCAATTGAAACGAGAAAAAGAGTGTTGACGTGCTATATAGAACCTGTACTTTTGTATGGATGTGAAGCGTGGACAATGAGCAGTCAAGCTGAAAAACATGTGATGGCTGTGGAAATGTGATTTCTGAGGAAAATGCAAAGAATACATGGACAGACAGAAACACCAATGAACAAGTCCTTCAAGAAACAAATGAAGATCGTAAACTGATTAGAGACATTAGACGTAGACAGTCAAGATTTTTTGGGCATGTTATGAGAAGAAATGAATTGGAGAACTTGATGACAACTGGCAAGATCGAAGGGAAGAGACCAATGGGAAGACCGAGAAATAAATACCAGCATGGCGTGGCTACGTGGCATGAAACGAGACAGAAACAGAACACGGAGCTGATCCACGATTCTGGTGATCTAGTGAGATGGCAAAACATGACCACCGCCCACGCTTATCGGCATAGCACATGATGGATGGAGTGACAATCATTTAGCCACGTTATTAGAAGAAATAAATTGGAGAACTTGGTAACAACTGACAAGATCGAGGGGAAGGCAACAAGGGGAACGCAGAGAAGTAAATACTTGGATGGCTTTGGCCACGTGGTATTATCTAGACAAGAACACGGAGCTGATCCATGACTCTTGTGATCGCGTGAGATTACGAAACATGACCGCCCACGCTTATCATTATGGCACATGGTGATGTGACGGGAGCGACGTTTTGCATGGGTCTGTAAGCCAAATTCCATGAACGTAGATGACAATCTACGCATGGCGGTTTGTACACGGACTCATAATTTATTGTATGATGAAGAATGATGGCCAAGAAACAAACCATGTGAATGTAAACGTGTAGGATGTCAAATTTGATTATTCAAACAGTTAGGAGTTAACGGCGCTGTACCATGACGGCAGTAGATAAGGAACACGGATGCAGCAGAATATGCCTGGCCATAAATGGTGCAATATTTTATTTATGACATCAATATTTAAACAAACACAGACGTATTACAAAGACTATGACTGAAGACTACATCACAGAGTGATATCAAGGTCTGATAACAGATGGACTGCGAGAAGCATCATAAATACGTTGATCATAAATGAACACACACACATTGTTTGACGATCATAGAAGTAGTAGAAGAAGGATGTAGAGACTAGGGGACGCACGAGACAACATGCACATTGAAATATTCTACCTTGTAGCCTCCAAATGAAGACAGCCCCTCACTGCAGGGAGAGGTGTACTTCAACGCATGACCTACTTTTTTTTTGCATATCCTATTTACAGGACATTGCAGTCGACGCCAGCATTTGTCAGCTGTTGATGTCTTGGCAAGTTTTACGTTCAGTAGTTTGCCACTGCTTTCTGAACAACCGGCTCATATACCTTTCCGTGAGAAACCGACGCGAAGCAATCAGCTGCCGAATCTCGCGCAGCTGTGTTTCGTATGTGGGTATACGGGATTACGAACAGCGCCGTTAACTCCTTCGCTAGGGAGACGGGCAACCAACTAGACACAGATAAAAACGAAGGACAAAGCCATGGAGCATCGTTATAGCCAATCTTTAAATAAATATTGAAGAGGGTTGGCTATTAAAGACGATGAAACAAAGAAAATTGATATATTTTGGTCACTTGAAACGTCATGAAAGTTTGGAGAGAACAATAATGGAGGGGTATATCCTGGGAAGAGAGGAAGAGGAAGGCCAAAGAGAAGATGGGTGCCGGATGATCTCCAGATATGTGTGTCGGACGCTTGTGATCGTGAAGTTTTCCGTAATGTTGTTAAGGGAGCGAAGTTCTGCAATGGACATGCTACTGAATGAATGAATGAATGAATTATATATATTTTTTAATTTAATTGCATCTCCTTCACAGGACGTAGCAGACAACCCCAGCATGTTTGCTGCTTGTGAATCCTGGGCGAATTTTACGTTCAGTAGTTTGCCATTGCTTTCTGAACGACCGGCACCGATACCTTTTTTCGAAAAACCAGCACCGCTGTGTTTCGAAACCGGGTATACGGGCTCACTATAACAATTGCGGTTTCTGAACTTAGATCTTATAGAAACATTCTCAGAATACTTTGAATCAAGTAGAACAAATACTGATACACTACACGATATGAATATCTAAGAAAACAGGCTCATAAAAGGTGTTATGTTTCGGACACTGAAAATACCCTGGAAGCAGAGGAAGAGGCCGACCACGTAAACGATGGACGCAGGAAATAACAGTCCAGGGGAATATCGATACATGAAGCCCATAAGAAGGCACTCTCCCGCTGTTTATAGTTCACCTCGACATAGCAAGGTACAAGAGGAACATGATGAGATGAGATGATATTAAATCTCACTATGGTTTTAGAATGAATAGTAATGGAATGCATGGTCCTTGTAAGAATAGTCACAGATCTACAAACAGGACGGTGGACACGAACAGGTTTGAGGCGAAAGATGGATAATCTTACTGGTAGTGCATGATGAGAGCCACGATGTGCAAACATGTATTCATCATCATCATCGTCTGTTCTGTCGATAAGCTTTGGTGGTCATGATTGGCCAGCACACACGATGACCAGTCATGGATCAGGCCTATGTTCTTGTCCTGTTTGTGCCACGTGACCGCAGTTTTCATGTATTTCTCTTGTCTTCCCTTTGCACTTTTCCCATCAAGTTTGCAGTAGTCAGTGTTGTAAATTAAAACCGCAAACTAATTAGAGAAATTATACGTGGACAGTAACATTATTTTGGACACGTTATGAGAAGAAATAAACTAGACAACTTGGTGACAACTTGCAAAATTCGGGAGAAAAGAACAAAGGGAAGGCAGAGAAGTAAATATCTGGATTGCTTGACCACATGGTAAGGTTGAGACAATAACACAGGGCTAATTCACGACTCATTTGTTTCTCGCAGGACTTGCTTATTGGATTTTCTGTCAGTCCGTGATGTGCTTTGCATTTTCCTCAGAAACCACGTCTACTGTCTTTAGAATACTGCCATTTACCCGTATATTACATTGAGGTATTGTTTTCTTCTTAATAAGAAGACAATACAACCCAAAATTGGCTGAGAACAAAATGGGCTTCTAGAATGTGTGTGCATTGTAAAGATTAGAAGAATAATCTCCGTGACAAAGTTAGCGTTTTGCAAGATGGCTTTCCTACACAAAACACCGTCCATTAACCTTCGCCATAACTTTTTTTGCCTCTTAGCAGTCATGCATGAATATGGGATATTGGGCACACATTGGCGGGGTAACGTTATTATGACTCAAAGCAAAACCTGCTCTCTTGACAATCGAGCACCAATAGTGAGACCATGTGACGGCGTCGTAGAAGAATATCACTTGTTGGGAAACCTAGAGGACACTGCAATAGCATGATAAATACAGTCAATGTTATTGATATACATTTGTCAGACATATGGTGCCATGTCAATGGCTTGATACGAGTTATGTTCATATTCCGTAGTTGTGGATTCAGTAGGATGATACATCTAACCGGTGAAGACATCTGTTTAAAGCTCGCCTAACTGGCAGTGGCATCGTTGGTAGTTGTGGATTCAGTAGGATTATACATCTAACCAATTAAGGCATTTGTTTAATGGCTAGTCTAACTGGCAATGACTGCTTTTGTAGTTGTGGATTCAGTTGGGTGATGCATCTAACTAATGAAGACATATGTTTAAAGGCAAGACATCTGTTTAAATGCTTGTCTAACTGGCAGTGGCAGTCTTGGTAAATGTGGATTCAGTAGGATGATACATCTAACCAATGAAGACATCTGTTTAAAGACTTGCCTAACTGGCAGTGGCAGTCTTGGTAGTTGTGGATTCAGTAGGATGATACATCTAACCAATGAAGACATCTGTTTAAAGGCTTGTCTAACTGGCAGTGGCAGTCTTGGTAGTTGTGGATTCAGTTGGATGATACATCTAACCCAGTGTTTCCCAACGTGGGGCCCACGCCCCACAGGGGGGAAATTCGATTGTTAAGGGGGGCAATTCGAAAATGGACTGGTCCAGAGCTTAAGTTAACCGTATGGCGACTCTCAGTCGCAACTTGAGCTGGGGGGTAAACGTCCAGTATAAGTAACTTCTGTCCGCCATGTTAGTAGCCGTGATTTCATTGTTAGACGTTAGAGTTGAACTACTGGTTATACAGGGCCGGCATTAAGCATTTCGCGCTATTTGTTCTGAATGGCGCAAAATGCTTAGTGCCGGGATCTCACAATTTCTGCAGTGTTTCGTAGTAACGCTCTGCATTCACCGTTGGTGTTAATTTGAAATAAGCGTCCGTTAAATTGTTGTAAAAGTCTCGTTGTTTTACAAATTTATATATATATACATTGTGTAAATATAAGTGATATATAAATGGTATGTAAATTCAATTGGTAATTTTTATTAATTTCAGTTTTAGAAGCATCATTTTCCGGAAAAATTTGTCAAATGAAAAAGTATGTTTTTTTTTCAGGTGGGGTGAATGTGCCATATATATTTAAATATGCATTTTTTAGTCTACGTTTACTGCAGTTCATATTATTATTATTATTATTATTATTATTATTATTATTATTATTATTATTATTATTATTATTATTATTATTATTATAAAGTTTTTAATTGATCTTTATTTCAGCTCATGGTGAAATGAATGGTGCAAGCAAGAAAAAAATTCGTCAGTATTTCGGAGGAATATTTATAATTTGGTTTCATACCCGCTGTCCACGATGAACGGTCACCTTTTTGTCTTTTATGCCAGCAATGCTTAACCAACGAATCAATGAAACGAGGTCGTCTTGAGGCACATTTGAATGCGAAACATAATGCTCATATTAATTCAGATTTGAATTACTTTCAAACTTTAAAGAAACATTTTGAAAAAAAAAGAGTAACATTAAAGTCTCTATTTATTGCTCATAATGCAACTATCAATTGTATTCTTGAGGCTCTTTATCAAATTTTATTACTCATAGCTAAATCTGGGAGAATTTAATCAAAACATCAATATCAGCATTTCTTAAAACGGTTCTGGAAAAAGATGACAAAGACGTTAAAGCTATGCCACTAAGTAACAATGCTGTTAGCAGAAGAATAGACAAAATGTGTGACGTTATTGAAATACAGCTTGTCGAAAATCTGAAAACAAGCAAATTCTTGGTGGAAATGGATGAACCAACTTTGAGAGACAGTGAGGCCGTACTTATAACTTACGTAAGATATTTTGATAAAGGTAAATTTGCTGAAGAAATGTTGTTCTGTAAATCATTAGAAAGCACCACTACCTCCAAAGATATATATAGTAAGCTAAAAAAATTAATTAGATGTCAATAATATTTTTTTTTTATTCGCATATCATTTACAGGACATCGCTGTCAACAGCAGCATCTTTCAGCTGTCTGTTGAATTCTTGGCAAGATTACGCTCAGTAGTTTGCCATTGCTTTCTGAGCGGCCGGCTCAGTTATCCCGCAAGTCACCAGCGGGGGTCGAACCGCTCCCAGTTCTCGCCCGCTACGAGACTCTGCGTGATAAACGGGATTACGGAGAGAAAGTGGTGTAACCCCTCAGCCAGAGAGACCGGCTGTCAATAATATACCAATGAAAAATTTTAACATCTTGTGCTGCAGATGGTGCTACTAATATGCTGGGGAAGTAAAATGGTTGCTAAAATTGATGAAAGATGAGAATCCAGAAATGCTTCCTGCGCATTGTGTTATTCTCAGGGAAAACCTGGTAGCTAAAAACATTTTGCCTGTTCTAAATGAAGTACTAAATTTAGTTATAAAGTGTATCAATGCTATTAAAGCTAGAACCAAATGTGAACGTCTCTTCAAGTTATTTTGTGAAGAACAAAATGAAAACCATGTGACACTTTTACTTCACACTGAAGTAAGATGGCTCTCGAAAGGGAACTGCTTGAAAAGATTGATGGAACTATTTGATAATCTTAGTGATTTTTTAAGCGACAAACCTGAAATGAAAAATCTGTTAACAGTCGATGGTAAGGCATTTGTGAGTTATTCAACCGATATCTTTAAAAAACTAAATATATTAAATAAACAACTTTAAGACACAAATAAAACTCTTGTCGGTGCAAAAGAGAAGATATTTGGTTTCATTACCTTTATTGAATTATGTCAGACATATATTTACAACAAAAATTTTGAAAAAGTTTCATTGGCTCAAAAATGTGAAGTGACTGATACCACCATATATGTTATTGTCGATCATCTGAATATTTTATCGGCTGATTTAAAAGAAATATTTTCTGATTTGAAACGAATTTGATTTCCCAACTTGGATGATGCAGCCAATGTTAGTGGATTTGTCTGATATTTCAAATATGAAGTATCAAGAAGAACTCGCAGAAATGCAAAATGATGAGTCCATTAAAGCTTTATTTAATATAAAAGGAGCGATGGCCTGGATTTATGAGGAAACCGAAATCAAATATCCAAATGCAACCAAATGTGCAAGAGAACTATTGTTACCGTTTCCATCTTCATATTTAGCTGAATGCGGATTTAGTGCCATAAATGATTTGCTACTAAAAATAAACAAAAAGAAATCAGCTGGATAGGGAGACTTGAGACTGAAGTTAACTAATTTGGAACCTTACCTGAAATCTCTTTGCAGCCAGCATCAAGCACAAGGATCTCACTAAATTTAAATAATAAATAATTACTAATAATTAAAATAATATAGAAAAATCTTTCATTAAAATTATTTTGTTCTTGAATTTCAGTTCCTTCATTACATGTTTTGAATATTTACTTACTTTGTTTTCTCAATAATTTCCTAGTGATTTCTTCCTTAAACTTATCATTCAAGTTTCCTTAGTGAAAATTTCAAGTTTTGAATATTGAAAATTATGTATATGTTGGGGGGGGGGGGGGGAATAAGAATTTTAGAAAGGCTTAGGTGGGCACAGTACAAAAAAGGTTGGGAAACACTGATCTAACCAATCAAGGCGTCTGTTTAAAAGCAAGACGTCTGTTTAAAGGCTTGTCTAACTGGCAGTACCAACCTTTGTACCACAGTAGCTAGCACTATTTCCTGCAGACCCCGTGGTCATGTGATGGAAAACTCCCACCCATGCGAGCAAAAGGAAATGTTATGGGAAGGAAAGGAGGCCTAAGTGGTTGCCGTTTTGACAGACGATAGTTTTTTACATTGTACACAATAGGCATAATAACTGTGACGAAACGCGTTTATCTGTCTGTTGTCGGCAGGATCCCGCACTATTTTGGCGCGTCATCGGGGGACTTTCCCAGCTATAAATAGACTGAGGGAAGCCGATGGAGGAATTACCGTCTAGAATCTTCTCGGAGCACCTGAATTTGAGTGACCCGTGAGGCTGGGTATAGCACTAAATTCTCGTGCAGAGAGATCTAGAAATTCTAGGCGGGGAATGACTGTTTCCCGAGAAAGTGTCTTTTCCCAAGAAGCACTAGCTCCTCGTGCGCATGAGTTGGCACGAGGGGGGAAATTCGGCTAAACCATTCATTCACTTCATGTTGCTCGAAGAGAGCAGACGCAGGCCTGTGTTGAGCCATTTTGTGTTGCGTCTCACCTCAACCATGTTTCGGCTGACTGTTATAGAAAGGAGGCTGAGGAGCCCTTGAACAGTTCTGAAAGCTGACTGGAGTCTGGTTCTGAAGATTCAGGTACTTATTTGTTTAAGTCATTTAACTTTGTAATTGTGTACAAAACGCCATCGTTCTAACCTCATTACATATGCGGATGTCCTTGCATTAATAATTAGCAAACATATCGATAACGCTGTTGAAGGCTAGGTCGTGTGTTTGTTTACCAACGTGTGTTCGCGAATCAGCTGTTGGGAATGCAGGCATGCGATGTGGGCGATTTGGGTTTAAATTATATTTACCATGTATCGCAAATCGTTGCATCTATTAGGTTGCTGTGTTAGAATAGAACATAGTTAATAGGGCCTGATAGAAACCTAGATTTATGTCAGTCAGTTGCTGAAGCAAGGAGAACGGTTAGAAAACCAGGTAAGTTGGTAGGTGGAGATTCAGACAAAACTTGTGCTTAGTTACTAAGTAAAGAAAGAACTTAGTTCTGTGCCACCAGGAATGATGTAACTATTGTGTAGTAACTTAATAGTGAATTCATTGTGTGGAACACGGGATTTCTGTGTGAAGGTAAGTCTGCATTGATGATATATATATATATATATATATATATATATATATATATATATATATATATATATATATATATATATATATATATATATATATATATATATGATGTGGCATTGTGTATATATATTAGGTCATGGCATGTGATACTTCCTGGAGTAATTCCGAACGCCGAATAGGTCGACGCGTGGATAACAATGCGTGCCGTCGCGATAGTACATATGCGTTCTGAATTCTTGTCTTAGCTATCCTGTTCTTTCATACTGGCGCTAGTGCGAGTGAGTGCTAAGGTGCTGGAAGTATGAAAGGATGCAAGGAGGTTGTATGAGACACGGGGACATATAGGATATGGGGGATTTGAAAGCAAGTTATGAAAGTATAGGTTGGCAGACCAGGCCAACTATGACGTTCGGTCCAGGCCAAGGCTAAACCACTTGGGAGGGCTGAACCGGAACATCACCCTTGGAACATGTGGGGAACATATATTATCAAGAAGGCTTCTTGACTCTAAGGAAGAGTCTGATAAGAAGAGTTTGCTATAGCGTGGGCAGGTGGTCCCACCAGCAAACAGGCATGTGTACATATTGGATGTGATCATGTACTATTCCTATATCCCGAGGGATGGTATATTGATCTGTATTATGTTTACAAATGAACATTGATAATGTTAGGAACGAGTCCAGGGACTCTTTACCTTAAGGTTTAGTTCGATTAATTTTAGAACTATGATAACAGCCTACTATCACTAGTGACGTTAGCGACGACTGGTAGATGATTAGGGATAGGTGAGACCTACGATCAGACTCGTCATTCTGATTTCTTGCTCTGTTTGACGGGCTGTTCTGTGAGGCCAGCTGACATTAACGAACCCATGCTTTACTACTCTCCAGATAGAGATAATGCTTTAGTTATATGCATAACTAAGTAGCATGACTGAGGGTTGAGTAGTCATTGGTAGGATGCATGTGGACTAATGTTTGGGCCAGTATACTCTCACCGGTCGCTCTTCCTTTTCAGGAGTTTGCCTGTTGAGGAACCAGTCAACTATATTTGTCGTTGGCGGGAAACCACTTCGTGTAACACAGCGAAGGGTCCAATTCTTTACTTATCACGCCAGACTCAACCACACCATGTACCCAGTGTGATTCATCATGCGTGAAGGTTTGCATCCAGTGATTCAGGTGCCCTGAAGGTGCACGTGTGGGACATGATGGTTTGTGTTGTTTTTCTGCATTAGAAGATACTCTATTTCAGCCAGGAACATTTCAGCAACTTGAGCAATCATGCTCAAAGAAAGGAAACACCTGACCGTATACTATTACGGTGGTTCCGCCTAAACGCGGAAAGAAGAGATTTAGACACTTGAATGGTTCCTATGACAGCTTTAGTGGCAGGTCTTGAGAAGAACTACACCAGCTATTAATAGTAACTTGTGGCAAGTGTTACCAGGTGGAAGGGACAATAGATTATAGTCCAACCTGAATAGTCTTCCTTGGAAGTAGATGTCTGATTCTAATAGTGTACTGAAAGAGTATGAAGACTTTGAACTGTGTTCGTGTAGGACTCAGTGACATATCAGTTGCCTTATCTGATTCTTCAAGCAGTGTTACTGTGTTATGAGTACGGGACCATTGAATTGGTCATTGACTTATTCTACAACCAGTGTTACTGTGTTATGATTGCGGGACCATTGAATTGGTCAATAGACTTATTATCCATCCACGGGTAATGTACTACTGAGGGACCATTAGATTGGTCAGTGACTACTTAGATTCATCGAAGTCACGAATACTTGGAGTCAAATCCAGGAGGATTGTCTCCCAGCCAGTGTTGATAGAGAACTGTGTATTAACAGTGACTTAGTAGGAGTGATAAAGATGCAGTTGGTCCAGTTGAGTGAGGTCCAGCGGTGACTCTATTGTTGTGGATCCACGCTCTGGGGACGGAGTGGTCTCCAAGGTTCTAGTCATCTCACTGGAAGGAAGCCGGGTGAGTGGCGAACCGACTGGACGGGACAGCTGCATCCAATCTACTTCTCAACCTGATGATGACAACCATATCTCTGATTCTGTCTCTACTCTATCCTCTATTTGTGTAAATATATTATTCTATCAGGATGTTCATTTCAGTTCTATATTCTCAAGGGTAGAATAAACTTTATGTATGTTGACTTACTCTTTGTATACTGATTGAGTGTGGTCTCGGACGATGCCTAAGTGTTCATTGTTCCACAGGAGTAGGTAGTTAGTGGAGGTCTAGAATCTGGAGGGGCTTGTAGACAAATGTAACTAATATGAGATCAGCCACAGAGTAAAAATGTGTATCTGCCTGTCCAACCCCTGGGGCTAGAATACACGGGAGTGCTAGAGACACCTCAGGTGTGGTTCACTCTCACTACCCAAGGCGATCTTGTTACAATAACTGTAATCCATGGCGTTACGAATGTGACTGATTAGACCAATTCGTGCGGTAAATGATCGACAACAGTGAATGCATATGAGCACATGGTTATTTTCACAAACAAGAGCCATATGATGTCTCCACATGCATTGTGTGACCTATCTGCAGTCATTATCCCCTTTGTCTTTATACCATTTCTGATCACCCCTCTCGTGTTACGCGATCAGCGACGACTTGCTCCCAAGGTGCAGATTCAATGCCTTTAACCATCATGTCCTGCTTACACACATCATTTTACCGTAGAAGAAGTTGACTCCGAAATATTCACACACACGCAAAGATATCCTTTGGCAGTCTTCTGTCGCCCATTCTTCTAATGTGTCCTACCCATCTATTGTCAAAGAACATTTCGAGCCAAAATAGGCCTTATCAGCCATCTTAGAACTCACGGCTCCATACTTTGAACCCCATTGGATGAAATGAATGGTCATCATCATTCTTGATGGACAAACAACCCATCTAAATCCACGAAGACTGGAGAATGGAACAAACCGGTAAATAACCAAGATCTTGCCAATACTTCAGTATTTGCTGATTTTCGCCTTCCCACTTAAAACCAAGTATTCTTCTGAGACATCGCATATGAAAGCTGATAAAACGCTTCTTGTGGTGCGAGTTAGTTGACCAAGCTTCACTGCCATAAAGAAGAGTACTAAGGACACATGCTTGATAGACCAGGACTTTTGTTTTGGCAGTAAGCTTCCTGTTCTCCCAGTCTCTTTGTTAATGTGTTAATTGTTGTTGTTCCCTTATCAATCCTGATGTTGATTTCTTGATATAATTTCTTGATTTAATTTCTAAGAATAATTTATTGTTTACCTACGATCCTTGATTTGTAAAATGGTCAGTTATCTCTGCGTCGTCAATAAACATTGATGGTACCACATTTGCACATCCTATCATAATCTGTGTCTTCGTTTTGCTATAAACCGAATTCAGAAAAAGCATTAAAGAATGGAGATGGTAGGCGTTGTAATTCTTTCACAGCGTTGGTCGTCATTGTATCATCATGTGCAATAAGCAATTCTCGTATCAGTACACTCCTAATTTTTGTCCCGACCTTCAACCTCTGAGTATTGTGGATGCCGCCATGTGAGCGTGAGTCAAATGTATATACCACCATCCTGACCATTACATTGGCACCTTGCCGTCTTGACAGACGATAGTTTGTTACATTGTGCTTCAAAAAGGCAAAATAACTACAACCCATGGCGGTAGCGAATGTAACTTATGAGACCAATTCGTGCTGTAAATATTCGTCCACTGTGGATGCATGTGAGCACATGGTCATTTCCTTTATCACGCACCATCTTACGTCTGACACGCTCAATGTGTGACGTATCTACAATCATGTTCTCCTTTGTCTTTATTCTAATTTTGATATTTGCCCTCTATGCAACACGTTCAGCAGCGATTTGCTCCCAGTGTGCAATATCAATGCCTGTATCAATCATATCCTATGGCCATTTATTTTCCTATGTGAATGTATCATGCACTATTAATGAATGAAAGATGAGTGATTGAAAGGGCCGAATGTAAGACGGGCCTGCGTGCCCAATTTTTAACCCTTTTAAAATAAAGTTGAATAATAATAAATGTCACGCTTACACACATCGTTGTATCGTAGCAAAGGCCGACCCTGAGATCTCTTACTCATCTGTAATTCAAAAAACAAAATGCCAATAATTCCCAGAAGTGAATACTTCACTGCAAAGCCCACTCCATGTTGTTTTATTTCTTCCTGCCCTCTACATTTCCACACAAAAAAAAAGTTGTAATATTTTTCCCTGAGTGACCCTTTCTCAGCGAGGCGAGTCTCTTGCAGGCCAGTAATATAAATGTTGAGACGATTGTGTTCGGCATCAATTACAGCCTTTTTTCTCACATTGTCAATATTCGTCATGTCAGTGTAAAATCCCAGACACAGGGTTCTTATGTTCTAGGTTGAAAGCCGTAGCTAGCTAAGGTTTCTATTTATCTTTTTAGTGCCTGGTGCATTGGTTTATACAGCCTGTGATACAGAATTTGTTCTAGCCACAAGCAGTCATTGGAGCAGACAGGCTGAGGCGGATCAGCACCCAATTGGCCGGAGGATGCCCAGATTGAGACAGGCGGTAGCAGATTAGTGACACCTATAGGTGTCTCCCATCGTCAGAGGCAACCCGTGGCGCCCCATGTCTACGCCAATTGACAAAGACGTATAACCCGTAACTCAGTGGTTCTCAACCGGTGGGGAATTCTCTCCCCCCCCCCCCCCACCAGGAAGGAATTTTGGGGTTTCCGGGGTGGGGGGGGGGAGGAATTAAGATTATTGCAAGATCGCATTACTACAAGAACCGATTACTTGATATTGTTTTTCCCTCCATACTTTACGGTTCTGTACTTCTCGCCCCTCTGAAATTCATTTTATCCGCAAATTACGTTTTATGTAGACGTCTAGACGTGTTCTAGTATGTGTTATTAAATTTGGCTTCCATTTTTACGTATTCTGTGTAGCGGAGGGGATTTGTAGGAAGGAAATACGGAAGAGGGGAGGGGGTGACATTCTGAACATATGGTGAAGGGGTGCATGGGCCAAAAGATGTTGAGAACCACTGCCGCAAGTGCTACTAATCGCTTTGATTCCTAGTCCGGTTAAGATCATGGATGGAGTTATACGTCTCCATAGCACAAAGCCTGGGATGAATTGTGTTGTGTGTGTTGTGTTGTTTGTCCATCAAGAATGAGGATGACCATTTATTTCATCCAGTGGGGTTGAAAGTATGGAACCGTGAGTTCTAAGGTGGCTGATAAGGCCTAGAGTGATATATGAAATTGAATGAAGACGACTTGCGCGTTGAATTGGATTAAATGAGGAAGAGTTGCGCAATTCGTCGACCTCACTCTCTCGCCTGAGTCCATCTGAGTCCAGTGGCAAGACAGGGCTGAATTGTAGAGACCATATCTCGAGCATCCATCCTGACCACAAAAGGCATAATTCAATTAAAGTGAAAAGTATATTCCAAAGAGAGTGGGGGGAAAGTACACAGCCTTGCTTAATTCCACTCTTGCTTTCAAACTCTTCTGAAGATGCACCATCTGGCTGTCATTTACTGTCAGTATAGTACATTGCGGTTTATGGCAGGGAGGTCTTGAGCCTGAGGAATTAAGGCCGCCTGGCTATTGAAGTAGCCGCGAACTCTGCAGCTTAAGTGGGGAGGGGGAGTCTCTGTGGCAAAGTGGTCAAGCCGTTTGACTCGTTGCTCCGAAGGTTGTGGGTTCGATTCCGGGCCGCACCCTTCGGTTTACGAGTTAAATGTTTCGGAGACTCATGTGGGTCGTCGCTAAAAGCTACGGAGTTCGTGCTTTGTGTGACGCTGCGGAAAGAGACTGAGCCATATGGGATAAAACCCGATGCGAGGAAGTCGACCTTGTCGACTTTTAAGCGACCTCTGCAGCTTAGAGTTTTATTTTTTTCCCGACAGACAAAAAAAAACAAACAAACTCCACACCTTACCGAGGATTTGAACTCGGGTTTCCCAAAGGAGAATTCTGCATTCTAGCTACTCGGCCAACCACTCCCCAAACCACCATCAAACTTGATTATGCACTTCATGCATGTGTGGAATATATAAATTGATCTCGTTTCTGCTTATGTATCTATCTACTTGTTGTCGGCGAGGAAGGACGCGTTTGTGTGTTCTCTTCCTTTTTTTAATTCTTTTTCCTGTTTATCTACATTCGAACGCAATGAATTTTATATAGTTATGATCACAGTGACGCCGTTCAACTGCTGAACTAGTTTTAAAGTCGCTGATACATTCCGGGGGTCACTGACATTAAGGTGAGTGTCCTTGATGGCAATGCGACAATATAAACAAGTTCACGGAGATAAAATGGGGCTGGATAGTAAGTCCAGGATGGGGCAAATGAGAGGAAAGTGATGGAAGGAGAAGTCAGCCCGCGAGGGGAGTTGTGGGGCAGATAGTTTGAGCTGTGGGGTAGTGTTGTGTGGAGTCAGGAGACGGGGGAAGTGAGTTGAAGTTTAGACCTAGAGAGGGTCGGATAGTTTGGACAGTGGAGTTTTGGGACTCGACAAGTGTAGGTCGGTGGTCTGGGAAAGTGAATGATAGGGGAGTTAGTGATAGAACTCTGCCCTGTGGTTTTCAGTGATAGGAAGTCTGAGACTAAGGATTAAAGACTGAGCCCGGTTATCAGCAGACATAGTGAAGCCTAGCCCTCGAGAGGGTCGGATAGTTAGCATAGGCTTAGATCCAGAGTGGGTGGATCCAGTGAGTTCGGGCCGGAAGAGTGGCTAGTAAAACTGTCGTGGTGGATGAGATTAAGTAGGCCTTGAGAAGGCAGTGTTATTCAAGTGTTCGTTTGTGATGAAGATATATTCTGAGAGAATTATTGTTCCTGGATTTATGTATTGTGTGGTTCCGTGTTAATTCAGCATTAAATGGATATTATGTGCGCAAACTCAATCGTGTTCACTGACTGGTTGATGTGTGCTGTAGTGGTGCCTTGTGGTGTGAGACAGGTGGCTAGCTTAGATTCCACACTGCAGTAATATAGAAGGAGCAGTATGATCTAGACAACGACCAATCTTCGTTTGGTACAAAAGAGTTTGTGTCAGTCGCTATGTGTGCAGTGTTAGATATAAATGCTAATAATATTGTGTAATATTCAATGGATAAATTATTCATGGATCAGCGGTGCGCCAGTGATAGCTTGAACTAGAAAATCACATCACTTGAATTTAAACCGTGTGTGGCGCTACAATGTTTCCGTGGATGTACAAACGTAATATCATGTAATCATGCCTGTCTAGGAGGAAAATTCTGTGCTGGAGTTAGCAGGAGAAAGGGCTGAAGTAGATCTGAGGGTCGAAATGGATTACGATCTGCACTAACAAGGAATTTTGGCACCTTGCCGTCTTGACAGAAGATAGTTTGTGCTTTAAAAAGGCATAATATCTTGTACCTATGGCGGTAGCGAATGTGACTGATAAGGCCAATTCGCTCGGTAAATATTCGTTCACAGTGGGTGCATGTGAAAACGTGGTCATTTCCACCATCATGCACCATCCTACGTCTCACACGCTCAGTGTGTGACTTATCTGCAATAATTTTCTCCTTTGTCTTTATTCCATTTCTGATGTTTGCCCTCCATGCAACACGTTCAGCGGCGACTTGCTCCCAATGTGCATTATCAATGCCTGTATCAATCGTTTCCCGCTTACACACATCTTTGTATCGTAGTAGAGGCCGACCCTGAGATCTCTTACCCATCTGTAATTCACCAAAAAAGATGTCCTTTGGTATTCTACCATCATCCATCCTCCTAAGATGTAATATCCATCTAAGTCTACGAAGACTGAGCATGGAATATAACGTCACACAACCTGATATTTCCAATACTTCAGTATTTGTGATTTTGTCGTGCCACTTAATACCAAGAATTCTTCGCAGACACCGCATATGAAAGTTGTTTAAACGTTTCTCTTGGTGTGAGGAAGTTGTCCAGGTTTCACTGCCAATAAGAAGAGTACTAAGGACACAGGCTTGATAGACAAGGACTTTTGTTTTGACAGTGAGCTTTCTGTTCTCCCAGACTCTTTTTCTTATCATTTTCATTGTTGTTGCTGCTTTACCAATGCTGATGTTGATTTCCTGATGTAGGGATAATAGTGTCTGGTGCATTGGTTTTACAGCCTGCGATTCAGATTTTGTCCTAGCTCCAAGCACCCATTGAAGCAGGCAGGCTGTGGCGGATCAGCACCAAATTGGCCGGGGGCTGCCCAACTTGAGGCGGGCTGTAGCTGATCAGTGACACCTGTAGGTGTCTCCTACCGTCAGAGGCAACGCATGGCGCCCCATGTCTACGCCAATTGACAGGGACTTATAACCCGAAACAGTTTCCCCTCACTTTGATTCCGAGACCAGTTAAGACCAGGGATGGATTTATTGCCTCTCCATAGCACAACGCCTTGGCTAAAATATAGAGATCATGTGTTGCTCATGCAGCATGATCCCTCTCTCAGTCTGCCTAGTTCATTCCAGAGGAAAGGTAAACACCTCTAAATCTGGAACAAGACAAGCAGCAGAAGCAGCCGGATCAGCAAAGCAATGCTCTAACTGTCCGCCTGTCGGAGCTTCGATCCTAGACCAGCCGCCAACCAAGGCTTATTAGGGCCTGGTCTGCCCTGCCATGACATTTTGTCTTTAGATTGCATTTCCTCTCACCAGGGTAAGGCTTGCACCCTCCCAATTGCGCTATTCCGCCCAAAGCCGTTGGCACAATGTGGGGTGTCGGGTTTGGTAAGCGCCGCCCAACGTTCGGCGCTAACAGAAAGCAGGTAGTACCGTCTACTGTTATACGGTAGCTCAGTCATATCTGACTAAGACCTGACACCATCATGCCTGTCGAGGAGGAAAATTCTGTGCTGGAGTTAGCAGGTTAATATCAACAAGGAACTACACACTCAACAAAGAGCATGCAGTGAGAAGCAAACTAAATAGCTGTTTTAGCTCTCCATCACTGTTTGTTACATGTATGAACGGCGGTAAATGCATCTCTATTACATTTAGCAATACAATACATTACGAGGCATTTCGAACATGTCTGATCAATTATTACGATGAGGCCAAACTCGACTATAGAAAAGACCAACAAGGATTGGAGGTGGAAGTCAAAATAGCATATCCCCTACACACGTTACATTTGTACAACACACAGACTAAAATTTTAGCTCAGGGCGCAACCGCCGTCATGAATGAATGGCTCGTGACACAATTCGTCGAAATTCAACAGACAGCACTAAAACTGACAAGTGACTCGCTAAACACACCTGCCGATATCAGCACGCTAGTGTCTGCCATAAAACCAACACAGCCTACAGCGGTCACGTTATTGTCTGGCGGAACAATAGAATCAACATAGCCTGCAGCGGCAGTGGTCACAGCATCAGGCCATAGTAACAACACACTCGAACATCCCACGACTCAAAACAGCAGCAACTCGAACGCAACTTCTTTTAACCGACCAGTGTTGCTAGCCATTGAATACCCAATGGGGCGCCTAGGGAACAGTATACAACCAAATGAAATCAATTCAAACCAAATAGAGGTTGCACCATCGGTACTAGATGATTGATTGATTGATTTAGAAATCGACATCACAGCATTCGGGGCATTCCCATAAGTGCTCCGTTCCCATTTTCAGCAGCCAGCGAAGAGTTCCAACACTAGATGAGAGCCCAGCTACAAATCAACACTCGTGCGGTTGTCAGCAGCACATTGATAAGTTAGAGACAGGATTGAAGGTACTTCTAGACGCCGCCTCTGAAAATACAGACAAGATCGCCAAGATCATTAGCGACTATATCAACCTCACATCAGAGGTCTCTCTCCTGAGAGAGGAAAATGGTATACTGAAACACACCATTGAGACTTTACAATGCGCGCCCACTAATGATGAGGCAGCACAGACTGACAACTTCGAAGCAACACAGCCATCCCTAGGAGCGCCAAATATACAGCCAACGAATACATATCAACAAATCGACAACGTCATTCAACAGCATCCCATGGAAGTAAAAGTCAGCAATCGATTTGAAGTACCAAAAGAGTAATTGGTGAAAGACAGCTAGTACGACGAGACATTGCTTACTGACAACCGGCCTATTCAAGAAACAGATGGTAACCTGCAAGAAAATAGTGCACAGCCGGATAATTATCAATGGCAGAAACAACGTGCAAGATGGGCCAAAAGCCAGTACATACAAAGACCACCAAATGACTGCACCCACATGATAATTGGCGACTCCTTGATGAAAGGCATATACAATGATCGTATGTCCTCATCCCACACCGATATAGCTACAACAATTCCGCTTCCAGTAGACAGTCTAACAGATAGTATACGCAGAATGGCAAATTAACGCAAACGTTAAGAGGATAATAATTAACATAGGAATAAATGGCACTATGAGAAACCAAAATATCACCATTTGTCAGCTACGAAAACTATTAGACTTATTACGCATTAATTTTCCAAATTCTAAAGTTTTATTCTCTTCCATCATACCACCAAGTTATGGCTCCCAGCGTCGACTAGCTGACATAAACAACAACACCCTAGAGATATTCTGTAATCAGTATATATGATATAGTTACAGTATACATCAACAACACGCTATTCTTTACGTCGCAGACGGGCGCGCCAAAGAAGAAACTGTACAGAGACCACATCCACACATCCACATTAGGTAGTAGTTTTCTGGCTAAAAATATAAAATACCCATAAAGGGCACAACACACAAGTAACACCTATACATGACGGACATTGATTACTGAAGAACGAGTCTCCCAGGCCATGCGAAATACCGCCACCACCCCAGACAAATGTCTGCGGGCGTCTAACCCCCGAACTCCTGTCATTCAACGTGCACACATGCTACCAAAAATAAATCAACCTCTCCTTCCTACCCCCACCCTCACACGTGAAGGAAATAACTACCAGGAACATTTCCCTCCCTCCACTTGCAAGGAACCCTCGCTGAAAACAGCGACAAACACGCAAGGCAGTAATAGCACTTTGACACACCAAGCTCAAGACAGCAATGGGGAACGTAGCAGACAACAAGAGGCTCCGCATCACCAAGTTCACGCAAACAATGCGCCACCTAGCAGCCAACAACAGGTTCCGTATCATTGGAGTCCAGAACTTCCATACTTGATGCAATTTAGTCCTGCCGCACTGAATCAAGCCCTTATGATGTCCCTACAATGCAGACCTTTGAGATAGGATATGTATTACAAACTGAACCCTATATGCATTGATACCAGCAACAGAGCTTCCTCCTTGAACTTTAATTGCTTACTGTTTAACGTTTATTTCCCGTGTGGGATACCCAATTTTAAACAGAAACATTGACTTGTATAGTCATTTATTCATTCTTTTGGATAACAGCTGGTTACTTAGCTTGTGAAGTAGTTCTTTCAAGTTAATTAGTTGTTGTATGTTCATACGTTTTAATTCATTTTGTTCTGTGTTTGGATTATCTTTTTGGTCTCATTAGCTGAATCGTTATAATATTGTAATTTGCATATCGATTTATATTACTGGGACTTTTAACTTAATGTAATTGTAAATTTTGTTATAATCTTGCATTTTTGCTTAAATTTGACTAATTTACACTCACTCTATGAGTGAAATGTCTGAGAAATGGCAACACTGGCTCAGTAAGTCGGGAATACGTATTGGACACTTAAACATATGCCACCTAATTAATAAACTGCCAGAGTTATCTTTTATTCTTAATTAAAATTTTCATTTATTCGGCCTTAGTGAAAGTAGATTAAACGAAAACATTTCAGATGAGGACATCTCTATCAAAGGGTATAAAGTGTTTAGAAGAGATCCCTGTAGGAAACAAGAGACAGGCATAGCAGCCTATGCTTCTAATTTACTAAATGTTCACCGTAGGCTAGACTTTGAAACTTGCGAAATAGAATGTGTTTGGGTAGAACTAAAACTTCACAACCGCACACCTCTGATAATTGGCTACCTCTATCGAAATCCTAGAGCTGGTCACGACTGGTACGAAATCTTCACTACCATGATGGATGTGGTTTTCGCTTCCTGGAAGGAAATTATACTGCTCGGAGACTTTAACATTGACACCAAAAAATCCAACATAATATGGGGAAATATAATTGCATCATACAATTTCCAACAAATAGTACAACAAGCTACTAGAGTAACAAAATCATCTTCAACACTCATAGATAACATGTATGTAACTTGCTCAGACAACATCATAGAAAGCACCGTGCCCAATTGTGCAATGAGTGATCACTACCCAATATGCTGCACGTGGTCTAAAAAGTTCAAATTCCACTTCCCAATTCCAATTCCACTTCAATTTTCAAAATAAAAATTCCAAATTCGGCCTCGTTCAACCTGCGTTTTTCAGCTGTGGTTATTGCTGAGGCCCGTGGTTTTTGTGGGTTCATTCACCCTAATTCTTGTCTTGTGAGTCCTATCTCGGACTGATAATGTTGGTTAGTGTCTGTGACGTCAGCTGCGGGGTCGTTCGGCGGCTATCCTTTGTGCTCGTCTGCACTTGTGGTTCTCTTTGTTGGTGTAGGCTTCTGGCTCGTCTCGGTAAGTCCTTATAAGGACTTTCTTCTTCTTCTTTGCGTTCATCCGGAGTGTTTTTTCAGATGTGATTTCGGTGTGTCTCGTTAGGCACCCTTGAGTCGAAACCCTTAGGTCAACAATCCGGCTTTTAGCGTGCATTTTTGACCTGGTTTGCATTCCTGGGAGACTCTCACTTTTGTGGTACCGTCTACCTCCCAGCTGGTCAAGTTGGAACAGTCGAAGACATCACGGTCATATCCCTCAAAAGAAAGCAGGGACAGTCCATAGTATTTTCCGCCATCCTGGGTGGCATCCATAATTGCAGAGCCGACAAATAGCGCTCTGGTGCTGGGCTCACCGAGGGAATCGTCACATCCTGCTCATGGCTGCTTTAATTCCTCACTTCAATATATTGGGCATTTCGTTCGCCCCGAGCCGTTCCCGCACAAACTAGACAGGTATGCAGACGATATCCACTCAGCGAGTTTTCGGTTCGGACATGTGCTTGTCGTTGTGCCCGTCAGAGCTGTTCCAGGCACGACGGACATTCGGAAAACTACCTAGTCAGAGCTGTTCCGAACAAGAGCGGCATTCGGAAACTAGGTAGTCAGAGCTGTTCCTAGCACGAAAGACATTTCACTCGGACGTTTTTTGCGTTGTGCCTGATTTATTTGCATCCGTAGGCCAGCACATCCGGCTTCAGCAGTTATTTTTTACGGGTTAGCCTTCCCGGGGTTTCGAGGGACGTTAGACTGTTAGTGCTGTGGTGTCGCCCACATCTCAGCTGGTAAAAGTAGAACGGTCATCGACATCACGGTAAACCCTCAAGGGAAGGCAGGGGCAGACCATGGGCATTCCCCCGCTATCCAAGGAGGCTTCCATAATTGCAGAGCCGGCACATATTGCTCTGAGACTGGGCTCACCCGAGGATTTGCCACGTCCTGCTCATGGCTGCTTTAATTCCTCACTTCCATGTGTTGGGCATTTCGCTTGCCACTGGTCGCTCAAGTACACACCAGGAACGGTCAGTCTGCGGGCGACATCCACTAGGTATGCTTTCGCTTTGGACTTCGCGCCACGCAATGGATTCGCTAGCCGTGCGTTCCATTTCGTGTTATTGAGACATTTTTACACCTTTGTCTACACTCTCTATGAGTTAGATACAGTTTCGTACCATTCGACTGGGGACTTCTTCTACCTTTTAGTACTCGCTCACGAGGTAGGCTACATGTGCTGCCGGCTCAGCACCTTACCTCCGTGCAGCAGTGAGCGAGAAACGGTCCAGGCCCTCTCATCCGGGAACCCCTCATATCCCCTAGCTGAGAGCCTTCGTACAAGTATCAGAACTGGGCATGTAGCTTGCTCAGTATCTCACCTCTATTTTTCGGTAGGTGGGTATCGGCCCGGCTCTCACATCCGAGGGCTTAAGGCTTAGAGGCGTTCAGCCTCAACCCTCGACAGAGAGCCTTAGAGTATGTGTCCGGACCAAGAACTTCTGCCTTCGTGCGCCTGATTTAAACTTTTGACCGCTATCCTCAGTCTACCTGCAGAGTAGCAGGTTGTGTCTCGCTTAGTCTGGCCCTTATCCCATAAGCTGTCCGTTATGTAGTTTTCATCCATCGACAGCACATGGGGTCAATGGGGCACGCAAGCTCCCCCACCACGACAAGGTGGAGACACATCTATTTGGTCTTTTTGTCTCCTTTTATGTGTAGTTTCTGTAGGAGTTTTTCGACATTTCCATGTTCCTCCTTGCGCCTGTTTTCACTTTCGAGTTTGAGTTTCTGCTGCCTGTCGATTTTTTCCTCCGCGGTCATCCATAGTTTTCTCTCTCCGTCTTCTATGTAGTACGAGTAGTCAGGATCATAAGCAGGTTCAAACCATGTACCTGGGTAGTCTACTGGTCTCATGAGTCTCTTGGGGTTCTTCTTTTCTCTTTCATCCCAACACCTTTTGAATTCCTGGCGCCTGAGTTCCTCCACTCTTGCACCTTCTCGGAGCTCCTCCAGGGTAAATTCCCGTGGTCTCTCCGTGCCGTCATCAGGGTGCTCGTCTCAGTTTTATTCGGATGCCTGACGGGATATTGTCGTGTCTGGGCTGCTGGCTTTTTCTTGCAAGTCCGGCTCTGTCTCTTGTTGGATTTCATCTTGCGGTTTCTCTGTGTGCTTTTCTGTTTCTTGTGCTGGTTTCATTTGGGTTGGCTCTCTTTCAGTTGTTAGCATTTCTTTTACCGCTTTGATGTCTCGTAGAATCTCTTCATTTATCTTTGTCATCTGCCTCATGTTCTCCACCTCTTGTTTGATGTCCCGCTGGATCTCTTTTATTTCAGCAAGAAGTTTCCCATTGTCGTTGGTTGGTGCCGATGTTTGCAGTAGCTTGACTTGCTTCTTTAACTCTTCAATTTGGCTTTGCAGTTGCTCTTTCTCGGCTTGTGAGATGCAGGTTGCTGTCTCGCACTTCCGCCTTGCTTCGTTGTATGGTGTCTTTGTGTTGATGGCAAACTTTAGCACGTCTCTGTGTCGTTGCAGGTACTGACAACCCAAGTATCTTGCTCCATGCTTGCCCAGTCAGTTGACGCACTTTCGTTTGTTATTGGGTGCTCGAAAGTCTGTGTCCAGCTTGGCTAGCGGACATCCTTGAAGAAGTGGTGATCGGCGCAGTAACAGCAGATTTCAGTCTTACTGCGACATGCTGTTCTGCTGTGGCCGGCCCTCTGACATCTGGAACATTGAATGATCCTTGGGATGAATTTCTCTGGCTGCTGCATTCTCTTGATGATTGATATTATGGTCGGCATCTCGCTGCCCTCTGTCGTTACCACCGCCAAGGTTGTAGGAATCTTGGAGTTTGTGAGGAGCCGCTCCGCTTTCAAGAATCGGATGTGTTGATTCTCTTCTCGAAGCTGCTTCATGATTTCTTCGTCTGATAGCTCCTCTTGGATACGCTTGACAACCCACTTGCTTGTCGGTGAGTCGGTGTCAATCAATCAATCAATCATGTGCCATGCCGGAAAGCGTGGGCGGTCATGACTCGCCATTTCACTCGATCACCAGTGTCGTGGATCAGCTCAGTGTTCCTGTCTCGTCCATGCCATGTGGCCAAGCCATCCAGGTATTTTCCTCTCGGTCTTCCTCTTGGTCTGTTCCCTTCGATCTTGCCAGTTGTCACCAAGTTCTCCAATCCATTTCTTCTCATAACATGTCCAAAAAATTTTGACTGTCTACGTCTAATTTCTCTAATCAGTTTACGATGTTCATTTGTCTCCTGTAGTACTTGGTCATTGGTTTTTCTGTCTGTCCATGGTATTCTTTGCATTTTCCTCAGAAACCACATTTCTGCAGCCATCAGATGTTGTTCAGCTTGACTGCTCATTGTCCAAGTTTCACATCCATACAAAAGAACAGGCTCTATGTATCCCCTCAACACTCTTTTTCTCGTTTCAATTGACATCTTTTTATTGGTCAGAATGTTTTTCATCTTGCTAAAGGCTACTTTCGCCATGGCGATTCTTGTTCTAATCTCTTCAAGGCATCTCCCATCAGATGTTATGACTGTTCCAAGATAATTGTACCGATTCACTTGTTGAAGAATATTTCCATTTACTTGTATATTACATTGTGGCACTTCTTTCTTCCTAGTGACGACCATAACCTGAGTCTTTTTACAATTTAATTCTAACCCCAGTTGCTCACTGTGTACAACAACTGCATCTACTAATTGTTGCAGGTCCTGCGCATTGTCTGCAATTAATACTGTATCATCTGCATATCTAATGTTATTGATGTTTCGTCCTCCAATGCTGATTCCATTTATATCCTCTACATTTCTGAAAATATTTTCACTGTATAGGGAAAAAAGATCTGGAGACATCACACATCCCTGCCTAACACCTCTCTTAATTGGCTGATACTGTCCCACTTCATTATCAATCCTTATTGCAGCTTGTTGTTTCCAATATATGTTTTTTATAAGTCTAATGTCTTTCCCATCAATTTGTAGATCTGCAAGCATATCCACCATGTTGACATGTCTAACTCTATCAAAAGCCTTTGTATAGTCAATAAAGCACAGATGTATATCCTTGTTTACTTCTATAGCACGTTCAATAACTGTTCGCAGCATATACACAGCATTTACTGTACCCTTTCCTTCTACAAACCCGCATTGTTCTTCCCCTATTTCAGGTTGTATCTTCTTCCTCACTCTTTGCATGATAATTCTTAGCAAAATCTTTGTGATGTGACTCATTATACTAATTGTTCTATGTTGATCACATTCCAAGGTTCCTGATTTCTTTGGGATTGCAATAAATACTAGAGTTACATAATTCAGGAGGTATATCTCCAGTATCATATAATGTGTTCAGCAGTCTGGTGACTTGCTCTAGTCCAAATTCTTCTAAAGCTTTAATCATTTCTGTTGTGATGTTATCTGCACCGGGGGCCTTGCCAGCTTTCATATGCTTAAGAACATTTCGAACCTCCATCTCCAAAATTGGCGGTCCTTCATTATTAAATCTAATATCATACTGTTCGTCTCTGTTATCATCATAAAGGTGTTTCACATAATCTGTCCATACATGTAGAATCTGATCTTTTTCTATTATGATTTTGCCATCTTTAGTTTTTAGACACCCTGTTGATGTACTTGTTCTTTTATTAGTAAGTTCCTGAATTCTTTTGTGCACTAATTTGGTATTTTGACTGTTGTGTTGGTTTTCAATTTCTAAGCACTTTTCCTCAAGCCATGCTTCTTTTGCCTCCTTACATAATATTTCTGACTTGCCTGTGAATTTCTTCATATTTGACAGAATTATTTTTGTTGAGTCTTCTTGTTTCCATGAGGTGTAAAATATCTTCAGTCATCCATTTCTTACGACCCACCTTCTTTAATTTTGGAATAGTTGTTTCTGCAGCCACATTGATTGAATTCTTCAACGTTTCCCATTGATCATCCACATCCTGGAATAGGATCTCTAGATCAGACAATATTTCAAATCTGTTCTGTACTTCTATGTTGAATTTGTTTTGTATTTCCTTGTCATTACTCAATGTACACAAATCATATTTAGTGTTTCCTGTTATATACTTGACTTTCTTCAACTTTATCCTTAATGTTCCTGTGAGTAATCTGTGGTCACTATAACAATCAGCACTGGGAACTGTTTTTGCTACTGTTAGCGCGTTTCTAAATCTTCTGCTAATGAGAATGTAGTCAATCTGGTTTCTAATCCTGCTATCAGGACTCCTCCATGTCCATAATCTTCTAGGGTGTTGCTTAAACCAGGTGTTTCCTACAATCATTTCCTGTTCTTTTGCCCACTCTACGAGTCTGTATCCTCTTTCATTTCTCTCTCCTAAACCATAGTTTCCTACTGTGTATCTATCTCCTTGATTTCCTACTTTTGCATTGAAGTCCCCTATTATGATGTTTATTTCTGAATTTTTACATTTCTTTAAGGCAGACTCTATGTCATTATAAAATTCTTCTACACTATCTTCACTGGATTCTCCTGTTGGGGCATATACTTGAATAATATTTATGCTAAAAGGTCTGCCACTTAATTTAACTAGTAGAACTCTGTCCGACACGGCCCAATATCCTTGAACAGATTTTGATGTTTTCCGGTCCAAAATAATTGCCACTCCCCTATGACGATCTTCACCTCCAGAATAAATAATCTTGAAATCTTCATCTATCTTGATGCCTGCTCCTGTCCATCTCGTTTCGCACATACCTAAAATATTAATTTTTTCCCTTTCAATTTCTTGTTTTATGTTCTCTAATTTTTCGTCGTCGTTTAACGTCCTAACGTTCCAAGTTGCTAATTTTAACGTCTCTGTCCTTGTCTTGCGATGATCAGTCTTTAAGCGAATCATGATATACTAGGCACTTTTAAAGAGGTAGTTTGCCGTTGCTTTCCTCTATGGCAGTGACCTTACTGGTCGGAGACCGCAGCCATTGACTCAAGAAGAGTGCCTCTGCCTGCCGTCGTGAAACTCGAGACCATGACCTACAAATATCTGTCGGCAGCCCTCAAAATTTCATCCACCACCTGCCTTCCGTGGCTTCTTTTGAAAACTTCCAATCAAAGAACACAAAATAACATCACATAATCCACAGGAAAACACTATTCACAGGAAATCCATAGGAAATCATACAAAATCCAAAGGAAAACACTGAATAGCGTCCCTCTGAAAAGTAACACTTCATTTTGTCGCCATTGTACTGGAACGGTGTCAGGGAATGATATAATCGTAGATCACATAAATGTAGTAATCAAAGTTAATGCCCTCTTCAGCTTAATGTAAAGTTGAAAGATTAAGAAAACAAAAGAATAAGGAATCATCATTATCATCATCATCATCATCATCATCATCATCATCATCATCATCATCATCATCATCTTCTTCAACTTCTGCCGTCAAGCGACGTGAGGAGGAATAATTTGCGTTTCAGCGCCCTGTGGGCAGCATTGGATAGTGTCGTTCCGTGTGGCTGTACAATGTCTTTGATGTCGTCAATCCATTTTCTTCTTGGACATCCTCTTGGTCTCGTTGCAGATGCAGATGATCTTTGATGTAAGGCCAGTGATGGTAGTTGCTGGTGTTGCATAAGAATAAGGAATCACATATTGATATATTACGTATTACCACAACAATCTTTGATGCGCGAAAACTATCTTGTAGAAGTCAGAAACCTAATCCTGAAATTTCTGAACAGGAGAAAACAAAATCAAGAAGAAACAGCCGATATCAAATGGAATTGTCTAAACTTAAATCCACAACTAGCCAATATGATATTGTCCTCAGAGGTAACAGAATTTAGATGGCACCAGATATTTTAAGAAAACAGCAGAAAGGAAAATTAATAACAAATACTTCTGAATATAAATTAACACATAAAGATGCGCAAATTATGGCCAAGTATGAAAAAAAAACAGCAACAACAAAAACAATAACAACAACAACAACAACAACAACAATGGATTAAAAGCATTATGCAACGAATCTTACAGGGAAAAGGAATTGTTATACAATGCAAATACATGAAGGCATACAGAAAACGAATAACATAAGAACTATAGTGTAGTTATGACGATTATCACAGATAACAAAAGAGAGCACACAAGAAGTAATGACATCTCATCTCATCTCATATCATCTTGTTCCTCTTGTACCTTGCAGTGTCGAGGTGAAGTATAAACAGCGGGAGAGTGCCCGCTTATGGACTTCATGTATCGATATTCCCATGGACTCTGTTATTCCCTCGTTTACGTGGTCGGCCTCTTCCTCTGCTTCCCTCTGGTCTGTACATCATTGTTTGTCCAAATAGTGCGGCTATTTCATGACGGCATGCAGGCAAGAGTACAGGAAAATGGTGAGCTGTCTGAACCCTTTCCTGTCACCAATGGAGTGAAGCAAGGATGTGTCCTGGCACCAACACTGTTCAGCCTCATGTTTTCAGCCATGTTGATGAATGCCTTCGAGAACGACGACATTGGAATAGACATCAACTACCGTATGGATGGAAAGTTATTCAATCTCAGAAGGCTGAAAGCTAAAACCAAAATTAACAGTGGCACCGTCAGAGAGCTCCTGTTTGCTGATGATTGCGCTCTATACGCCAACTCAGAGGCGGACATGCAACATAATGTTTCAGCTTTCTCACATGCCTGTGCCAACTTTGGGCTCAATATCAACTTGGAGAAGACTGTAGTTATGTACCAGCCAGCTCCAGGGAATAATCACACTGTGCCGAATATCAAAGTGAATGATCATAGACTAAGTGTTGTGGACAAATTTACCTATCTTGGCAGCACCGTGTCACAAGCTGCCACAATCGATGACGAAGTGAATGCAAGAATCTCCAAGGCCAGTGCAGCCTTTGGCAGACTGTACAAGAATGTATGGGACAGAACTGGAATAAGCCTGCAAACAAAGCTAAAAGTCTACAAAGCAGTTGTATTATCCACACTGCTATATGCTTGTGAAACCTGGACTGTTTATCAGCGACACGCTAGGAAATTAAACCACTTCCACACAGTCTGCCTAAGGAAGCTACTGAAGATTAAATGGCAAGACAAGATTCCAGACACTGAAGTCCTAGAAAGAGCATCCATACCCAGTATCCACACTCTACTGATGAAGAATCAGATTCGCTGGGCTGGTCACTTGACTCGCATGCCAGATCACAGGCTCCCTAAACGAATTTTCTACAGCGAACTGCGTTGTGGTAAACGCTCCCAAGGTGGCCAGAGGAAACGTTTTAAAGACACTCTGAAAATTTCTCTGAATGCTTTTGGAATTCATCATGACACCTGGGAGGCTGCAGCCAGAGACCGAAATTCGTGGCGTGCATCATTGCGCAAAGGTGCAGTTACATGTGAGGCAACCAGGACTGCAAGAGCTGTGAAGAAAAGGCAGGACAGAAAAACCACTGCAGGAAATCCTCCTCCAGAGACGTCAAGCATTCTTTGTCCACATTGTCAAAGAACATTTCGAAAAACTGATGTACTTGTTCTTTTATTAGTAAGTTCCTGAATTCTTTTGTGCACTAATTTGGTAATTTTGACTGTTGTGTTGGTTTTCAATTTCTAAGCACTTCTCCCCAAGCTATGCTTCTTTTGCCTCCTTACATAATTTTCTGACTTGCCTGTGAATTTCTTCATATTTGACATAATTATTTTTGTTGAGTCTTCTTGTTTCCATGAGGTGTAAAATTTCTTCAGTCATCCATTTCTTACGACCCACCTTCTTTAATTTTGGAATAGTTGTTTCTGCAGCCACATTGATTGAATTCTTTAACATTTCCCATTGATCATCCACATCCTGGAACAGGATCTCTAGATCAGACAATATTTCAAATCTGTTCTGTACTTCTATGTTGAATTTGTTTTGTATTTCCTTGTCATTACTCAATGTACACAAATCATATTTAGTGTTTCCTGTTATATACTTGACTTTCTTCAACTTTATCCTTAATGTTCCTGTGAGTAATCTGTGGTCACTATAACAATCAGCACTGGGAACTGTTTTTGCTACTGTTAGCGCGTTTCTAAATCTTCTGCTAATGAGAATGTAGTCAATCTGGTTTCTAATCCTGCTATCAGGACTCCTCCATGTCCATAATCTTCTAGGGTGTTGCTTAAACCAGGTGTTTTCCTAACAATCATTTCCTGTTCTTTTGCCCCACTCTACGAGTCTGTATCCTCTTTCATTTCTCTCTCCTAAACCATAGTTTCCTACTGTGTATCTATCTCTTGATTTCCTCCTTTTGCATTGAAGTCCCCTATTATGATGTTTATTTCTGAATTTTTACATTTCTTTAAGACAGACTCTATGTCATTATAAAATTCTTCTACACTATCTTCACTGGATTCTCCTGTTGGGGCATATACTTGAATAATATTTATGCTAAAAGGTCTGCCACTTAATTTAACTAGTAGAACTCTGTCCGACACGGCCCAATATCCTTGAACAGATTTTGATGTTTTCCGGTCCAAAATAATTGCCACTCCCCTATGACGATCTTCACCTCCAGAATAAATAATCTTGAAATCTTCATCTATCTTGATGCCTGCTCCTGTCCATCTCGTTTCGCACATACCTAAAATATTAATTTTTTCCCTTTCAATATCTTGTTGTATGTTCTCTAATTTTTCGTCGTCGTTTAACGTCCTAACGTTCCAAGTTGCTAATTTTAACGTCTCTGTCCTTGTCTTGCGATGATCAGTCTTTAAGCGAATCATGATATACTAGGCACTTTTAAAGAGGTAGTTTGACGTTGCTTTCCTCTATGGCAGTGACCTTACTGGTCGGAGACCGCAGCCATTGACTCAAGAAGAGTGCCTCTGCCTGCCGTCGTGAAACTCGAGACCATGACCTACAAATATCTGTCGGCAGCCCTCAAAATTTCATCCACCACCTGCCTTCCGTGGTTTCTTTTGAAAACTTCCAATCAAAGAACACAAAATAACATCACATAATCCACAGGAAAACACTATTCACAGGAAATCCATAGGAAATCATACAAAATCCAAAGGAAAACACTGAATAGCGTCCCTCTGAAAAGTAACACTTCATTTTGTCGCCATTGTACTGGAACGGTGTCAGGGAATGATATAATCGTAGATCACATAAATGTAGTAATCAAAGTTAATGCCCTCTTCAGCTTAATGTAAAGTTGAAAGATTAAGAAAACAAAAGAATAAGGAATCATCATTATCATCATCATCATCATCATCATCATCATCATCATCATCATCATCTTCTTCAACTTCTGCCGTCAAGCGACGTGAGGAGGAATAATTTGCGTTTCAGCGCCCGGTGGGCAGCATTGGATAGTGTCGTTCCGTGTGGCTGTACAATGTCTTTGATGTCGTCAATCCATTTTCTTCTTGGACATCCTCTTGGTCTCGTCGCAGATGATCTTTGATGTAAGGCCAGTGATGGTAGTTGCTGGTGTTGCATAAGAATAAGGAATCACATATTGATATATTACGTATTACCACAACAATCTTTGATGCGCGAAAACTATCTTGTAGAAGTCAGAAACCTAATCCTGAAATTTTCTGAACAGGAGAAAACAAAACCAAGAGAAACAGCCGATATCAAATGGAATTGTCTAAACTTAAATCCACAACTAGCCAATATGATATTGTCCTCAGAGGTAACAGAATTTAGATGGCACCAGATATTTTAAGAAAACAGCAGAAAGGACAAATTAATAACAAATACTTCTGAATATAAATTAACACATAAAGATGCGCAAATTATGGCCAAGTATGAAAAAAAACAGCAACAACAAAAACAATAACAACAACAACAACAACAACAACAATGGATTAAAAGCATTATGCAACGAATCTTACAGGGAAAAGGAATTGGTATACAATGCAAATACATGAAGGCATACAGAAAACGAATAACATAAGAACTATAGTGTAGTTATGACGATTATCACAGATTAACAAAAGAGAGCACACAAGAAGTAATGACATCTCATCTCATCTCATCTCATCATGTTCCTCTTGTACCTTGCGGTGTCGAGGTGAAGTATAAACAGCGGGAGAGTGCCCGCTTATGGGCTTCATGTATCGATATTCCCATGGACTCTGTTATTCCCTCGTTTACGTGGTCGGCCTCTTCCTCTGCTTCCCTCTGGTCTGTACATCATTGCTTGTTGTGGTATACTGTTAGTTGGTAACCTACTTGCATGGCCAAACCATTTGACTTGCTGCCTTCTAATAAAATCTAGTGCAGCTATAACCCCCACTTTAGTCCTGATTTCTTCATTTCTGATCTTATCTCTTCTTGATACATTGAGTATTCTTCTCAGGAATCTCATTTCTGTTGTTGTGATTTTTCTTTTCTCTTTTTCTGTCATTGTCCAGGTTTGGCATTGGTAACATAGAGTTGGTAGGAAGATTGTGTTGTAAAGTGCTTTCCTAGTAGTTATTGATACATGTTTGTTCTTTATATTGGTGCCATTTGTCCAATGAGTTGGTTTACCTTATTGCATCTATTTTCGATCTCGTCTTCTGATTTGCCATTTGATGATTTATACTTCCTAGGTACTTGAAAAACTTTACTTGTTTCACGGGATGTTCGTTTAGGTTAATCGTTGTTGCTTTTTCTTCTTTAATTACAGTCATTACCTCTGTTTTACTTGTGCTAATTTTCATGTGCCGGCTTCGTAGCTTAGAGGTTATGACTTTTCTCCGTAATCTCGTATACTCTTGTGGGTAACGTGATGACGGTGAGAATCAGCAGTGGTTCGAATCGCATCGGTAACTTATGGGGTATGTGAGCCGTCGCTCAGAAATCAATGGCAAACTACTGAGCGTAATCTTGCCAAGAAATCAACATACAGCTGAAAGATGCTGGCGTTGACAGTGATGTTCTGTAAAGGATATGCAAAAAAAAAAAAAAAAAAAATTTCATGTTACGTTCCCTACACATTTCGTTTAGAACATTCATATGGTCTTGTAATTCAGCTTCTGATTTTGCTATCAGTGCTTGGTCGTCCGCAAACAGGAGTCCTCTAAATGTTAAATTTGCAGATAGTTCATCTTCCGTGTTCTAGTCATGCGGTGTTCTTGCGGTCTCTGTTTGTCTATATATGTTATTAACAAGAGAGGGAACAGGACACAACCTTGTCGTACTCCGGATCTTATAGTGAATGGTTCTGAGTGTCCCCCAGTTGCTCTCACTATGCATTCACTGTTGTTGTATAAGCTTCTACATATGTTTGTTAGGTATGTACTCACTCCATATTGTTTAAGGATTTCCCACAGCTTGTTTCTATCTATTCTATCAAATGCCTTTTCTTGGTCGACAAAGGCTAAGTAGAGTGTTTCATTGAATTCGATTGATTTTTCTATAAGTTTTCTAAGAACAAAAATGGCATCTGTGCATCCTTTGTTTTTCGTAAATCCAAGGTGTGTTTCGCTTAGCTGAGGTTCTATAGTAGTTCGTAATCTTTTCTCAACAATTTTGCAAATTATTTTCTCAATATGACTCAACAGTGGAATGCCTCTGTATTGTGTGCAGTCTCTTTTTCTGCCTTTGTTTTTTCCAAATCGGGATAATTATGGCGTTTCCCTAGTCTCGTGGTGTCAGTTGTTCTGCCCAAACAGTCCGTTTATACTTCTTCTAATGACATCACTAAAAAAAGAACACACACTACAATGGGTTGTCTGAGGTCCAAAGATGGCAGAATCAAAATAGAAAAAGTCAGATTTTCTTTTATTGTTCCCTTTCGTTCGCTCACTTTGAACTCAAGTTTAGTCCATCCACGTGCTACTACTATTTATGTGTAATGGGCTGATTTTTGCATGTGGATTTGTTGTTCCAATTACCAGAGTTCCTCGCCATCTGGTGAACCCACTCCAACTTAAGGGGTATTAGTAATTTACGTCCCCAAGTGAAGAACGAGAAGTCAAAATGTTTGTCTAACTGACTGGTGTAGGGGCGTAGGGCCCCAGGCATCGTGTCAGCGATAGATTGCACACGACACACTATTTACACATAAAATACACACATACTTTGCAATGAAACTGGCTTAGACATAAATATAAAGAAAACAAAAACTATAATTATCATCAAAGACAAAGCAGGCTAATCATGAAATACAATGTGAATGGAAAGACACCTGAATATGTCAGACTATTTTCTATCATTATCATGATCAAGTTGCAGGCTATTTACAAAGTGTAGCTACCATCAAGGCCAGCCGGAAAGACTCGGTCCTAGGTCAATTTCCATACCTCGTGTATTTTCATATCCAAGACGTCTTGAATGTATTGTGTCTCTTCTTCCTTCTTGCCTCTATTACCCTCCTGTCCTCCTCCCCACCTTTCTTCTTCTTCACCACTGCGTCGTCTAATGCGGCGAAAGTATTTAAATGTCCAAACTATGACATTGTTCATGGACCAGTCTTCTGTCATGTTCAGATCTCGTAAGATGACAGTGTTTGTCTTTTATCTTAATGCACGGTTTTCTAATAATTGTTATGTAATACTTTACATTTAACAGCCGCCATTTTCTCCATAGGGATTGCGCAACGATCCACGACTCACAACCTCGTGTTATTACACGAGGGATAAATGTTCTCTAAATTACTATCTTACTTACAATAAAAAGATGCCAATTGCCACAAGAGCAAGAGTGTTGAACTGCTACATAGAACCAATACTTTTGTATGGATGTGAGACGTGGACAATTAGCAGAAAGCATTAAGTACATCTAGCGATAGTGGAAATGTGGTTTCTTAGGAAATTGTAAGTAATGCTATGGACAACCAGAAAATATCATAAGCAAGTCAGACAATTAGCAAATGAAAACAGTAAACAGATAAGGGAAATTAGACGTAGACGGTCAACATTTTTTAAATCACGATATGAGACGAAATAAACTAGAGAACCTGGTGACAATTGGCAAGATTGAGAGGGAAAGAACAAAGGGAAGGCAGAGAAGTAAATGTATGGATGACATGGTCATGTGACATGGTCGAGACAGGAGCGTGGAGCTAATTCACGACTCTGGTGATTGTGGGAGATGGCACCTAGGCAAATCGGCATAACATATGATGATGATGATGATGATGATGATGATTGTAACAAGCTACGTGGAGGGTCCCAAATAGCCCTATCACAATATTTCAAAATTATTCTCTTTATAGCCCTGGCTGGGATATTCTTTACCTGCCAACCCTCCTCCGTTTTCCCCGGACTCACTGTCACTCTTTCTTTCGACCTAAGGACCTATTTCCTGTCGTGTTCCTCTGGCTGATTCATATATATAACACAGTGCTCGTCGGAATAAGCTAAAACTTGATTTATTAAATCAATACAGGACAGCACAGAAAAACACCAAGGCAGGTAACACAGAAAGTTCTAAACAGACACAACACAGATAAAGTTCAGGCACATGGCCTCAAGTAGCCATAGTCACAGACCCAGCTTCATATACTGTCCGATCTGTCCACATACATCTCACCCCGTGTGCCGGAATCTCCTTCCTTCCCGGTACTTGGGTGTAAGTTCAATAGGCTTCTGTAGAATCAAATCCACTGGTTGTTGAGGAATTGTTCATGGACTTGACATAGATAGGCGTCTTTCAATGTCCGGTACAAAATGGGTATGCCTGATAATCATGCGTAGACTCAACTTAGAATTTGACTGCTCTCGGGCCTATGTCAATGAAAGGACCCGAGATGCACCATTACTGCAAATTGTCATTGTTTCATAGTATGCAGGATAATCATGCGTAGACTCAACCCAGAATTTAACTGTTCTCGGGCCTATGTCAAATTCCTCAAGATATGCCCTTGCCTCTCTCTCAGAGTTAGGCACACCATGTGTGATATGGCTAATACATTGACCTGGCTTCCTCAGACGTATTTGGCTCTAGCACAGAAGCTGTGTGGATACTCTCCGATTTGGTCACGTCCAACAAAAGAGGACCCTGGAGATGACAAACAATATTAAGCGACTGGGCGGACTCATGCATCACACAATCCTGAAGACCAATAGGGTCTCAGTTAATATATTTGACATATAGGATCTTGACCCAATGCAGTATATACCATACCCGAATGAATGGGCCTGACCTGTCAGGTAGCCCCTGGATTGGCTACGTCCGGGCTTGAGTCGACCTCCAGCTGGTTGATGTCAGGTTGTCCACCCTAGGAACGTTTTGTCTACAAGACACACATTCCACACTCATACCAAGCCTTTATTATTATTGGGCACATTCATTTCCATGCTTTCCTCTCACTTGCAAACCATGCCTTTCTCGCAACCAAGATCTTGTGGTGTGGTGCGCCCAGTAATCTGTGTGTTTCTCCCCGTTAAGTGGGTTATATGGCACACCGTGTAGTTCCCCATTCAAGAAGATACTACCCCTCCCGGCCGCCGCTCTCGACTGAGCTGTCGCCCCAATGTACCGGCATTGCCCTGCACAAGCCATAGTGTAGATAAGTTCAGGTTCTCTCAGTGAGATAGAGGAGTCCATTATCCTCCCGACATCATCCTATCGAGTGACAGACGAAAGAGATAGTCCTGTGGCTAGCATCCCCTGGCTCAAGAAGATAGATTATAGATTGGTGGACCCCATCCCCGTAGCTATCTAATGTGCCTATATTTAAAAGAGAGATGCTACTAAGTAACGGTAAGCCGTAGGAATCAAGATATCACTCGTCTATCAGCTGCCAAGAACAAGCGATATCATTTGGTAACTACTTATTCTTCAGATGTGTTCCCCTGCCATGCCAAGATCAAGACGCGTAGCCAGATCGGCTAACGGTCAACCCCTCCCAACATGGCAAGACTGCTGTTTTGCCATATCCTCTCAGTCGGTAAGACAATAGATATTTATAGGCCAAGCTTTGCCTGGACCAACGAAAACCCAAGTTTACCTTTCCACTACTTCAGTAGTATGTTGCATCTCTGTCGTAATCTTTAAATCACTTGACATGCTGCAACTATCAAACGGTAGGTGTTGGCACGGCCATCAATTGACCAGCAACTGCACCAGTGCACATTTGACGCAAGGCGCTCCATCGGGTCTACCGAAAGGAAAGGACAAATATATACTCGCTCCATGTAAAGATTGTGGTATGAAGATAACCCAAAGAACCATCTTTCATGGAGATTTGAGCAAACAAGAGAACTGAGAGTTTCCGAAAGCCGTTTCCCCCTGTTTACCAAAATAAAAGAATGCATAAGGACATGGGCCACTGGCGTTTCGCTACATAGGCCCCCTCTTAAGAAAGTCGAACCCTACGAACTTTCTACTGTCAGTGGTTCTGTTCGAATGACCCCACCCTCACATTCAACCATAGGATGCCGTGATAGGAAATCTGCTCCCACATTCTCCCTTCCGGGGATGTATTCGACCGTGAACTGATACGGTTGTAGGAGCAATGACCATCTCATTAACCTCGCGTTCAGTTTCTTAGAAGTTGCCAAGAACGTCAGAGGTTGATGGTCGGATTGCACTTTGAAATGGACTCCATACAGATAAGGTTGAAATTTCTGTACCGCCCACACTAGAGCTAGACATTCCCGTTCGACGGTGGAGTAATTCCGTTCGGCGGGTAACAGTTTTCGACTGGCATATGCCACCGGACACAGCACCGAAGGATTATCTCGCCCTTCCTGCAACAGAGTTGCCCCAATCCCTATGTTACTCGCGTCGGTTCTCAGAACAAACGTTTTCTCCATATCTGGGAGTTGCAGGACTGGCCTATCCACCAACGCCTGTTTCAGCTTCCCATAAGCGTCTTCACAGCTCGGGGTCCAGATTATAAGATCTGGCGATCCTTTCTTCAGAGTCTCGGTTAACGGCGCCGCAATTTCGTTGAACTTTGGAATAAATTTCTGGTAAAACCCACACAGAGACAAGAAAGACCTAACATCTTTTTGGATCTAGGACGGGGTGCGAGACGGACCTTTTCAATATTCTTTTCTTCCGGTACCAGTCCCCTGGGGTAATAGTATGTCCCAGAAATTCCAAGGATTGATAGCCAATCATGCATTTGGCTGGACGGGCGGTTAACCCTTCCTCTTTTAACCTTTTGAAGATCTGTCCCAAGGACCTCAGGTGATCACTCAGATTGTCAGACGCGATGAGAATATCATCCATAAACGAGACCACAGAGGGATCCTTTAAAGGGTCTAATAACATTCTCATCATGCGAGTGAACACACTGGGCGCATTGCTCAGCCCAAAAGGCATCACCTTAAATTCGTAATGGCCGCTCGGAGTACTGAAAGCGAGCATGGGCCGAACCTCAGGCTTCACAGGGATCTGATAATATCCCCGACTTAAATCGATTTTTGAGAAGTACTTTGCCCTATTTAATCTGGCAAATAGTTGATTTGTGTTTGGTAACGGCCTCAACTTGGAATGTCGTACAACTGTTTAAATGCCTGTAATCAATACATAAGCGGTGCTCCCCGCTTGGCTTCCTCAACAAGACAACCCCGGCATTATAAGGAGAAGTCGAAGGAGTTATGATGTCATCATCCAGAAGCTTCTGGATTTCTGCTTCCAGGGCCTTCTCTTTCGAAAAGGGCACTGGATATATTTTTTGGCGAATGGGGTCTTGGGTAGTCAGAGTCATATCAAACTCGACCAACCCTGTCCGCCCTGGACGATCGGTAAGAATCTGTTGATGGGACTCCAACAAACGGATGACCAGTTCTGTTTCTTCAGTCGACAGATTAGGATTTATATGTACATCCTTATAGGTTTCCCCAGGTTGTAAAGGATACTCCCTATCCGCGTCTTCGCCCGATTCAGTTTCCATCGCGACCGCCATAGTCATGAGTGGAGAGAAGTACCATCGGATCGTTCTCATATTTTTTTAAGAGGTTAATGTGAAAGATTTTAGATTTCCCCCTGATCCGGATAGCATAATTGGTACGGGACACAACCCTTTCCACCGGGAAAGGCCCCTGCCAACCAATCTCGAGTTTATTGGAACCTACTGGAAGTAACAACAGAACCCGATCCCCCACCTTAAGAGACCTATCTTTCGTCCTTCTATTGTAGTAGGCCGCGTGTCTCTTCCTGGCCGCTCTCAGATTCTGAGCTGCCAAAGCCCAACCCGTCTGGAGTTTCTTCTTTAACTCTTCGACATATTTATATGAGGATACAACTTCTTCGGAAGTTTCTTCCTCTGTCCAACATCTCAATAAGGCTTCTAAGGGACCCTTGATTGGCCTCCCGAATAGTATAGTGGCTGGTGGCAACCCGGTCGACCCATGGGGAACCTCCCGATAGGCGAACAAGGCGGCTGAGATATACTCATCCCATCTGTCTGGTTTCTCTTGAGCCAACTTCCGAAGCATGGTCATCAAGGTACCATTAAACCTCTCTACTTGCCCATTAGACTGAGGGTGGTACGGGCTTGTGTGAATGTGGTTAGTCTGGAAGATACGAAAGACTTCTTCCATCAGCTTACCACAGAACTGAGACCCATTGTCCGTTAGGATCTGGTTGGGAAATCCCAACCTAGTAAAGGTCTCCATCAGTGCATCAGCCACTCGCTTAGAGTCGATTGTGGCCAACGGTATCGCCTCGCCCCACATGGAACAGCAATCCACCATCGTGAGAATGTACTTATTCCTCTTCCTAGTCCGAGGAAGAGGACCAACAAGATCGATGGCAACTCTCTCGAAAGGAGAGTTCATAATGGGCATGTCTCCCAGGACTACCGGAGCTGTCCAGTGTTTTGGTGCCACACGCTGGCACTCTGGGCACGACTTGACGTACCTACGCACGTCTCCAGTCATCCCTGGCCAGTAGTAATGGCAGGAAATGCGCTGGAGAGTTGCCCCCGACACCCATATGTCCACTGAAGAAATAGTGTGTCCCATATGAAGAAGCTGTTCCCGATAAGCCTTAGGAACTACCAGCTGTCCATGCTGGCGATCCTCCACTCCGGCTCTCCGGTACAGTAACCGATTCTTCATATAATACTGACCCCGTCTTGGTGGGTCAGAACTTTTGGGCAACTGGTTGAAGCAAGGTTGCAAAGTAGCATCCTGGCTTTGAGCAGCTCGTAACTCCCCAGGCAAGGGATTCACGATCAAGGCCGGCGTCTGCTCATCCTCCGATTGAGATCTGGTTTGCATCGCCCCTACGTACATGGGTTCGGTTGGAATCCCTAGAAAGACGTAGCGACAACCCAAAATCATTGGGAAGATAGGACCTAGCAGAACGGCTGCCTGTATAGTGCCGGTAACATATTTAGATTTGATGTCTACCTTCGCAATTGGAAGAGACATCGCTACCGCACTCTTTGTCGCCGTTTGAATCTCAATAGATTCCCCGGTTAGCTGCTCCGGGCTCACTAAGTGTGATGAAATTACAGCCTCAAACTGCAGACCGGTGTCATAGAGACACTCAACTGGTTGTCCGTTCACAAGTACCGTTTCTACTACTGGTGGTTTTTCTGAATCATTGTTCCCAAGATCCCTCCCTTCTACTTCCTTGTGAGACCCTTCCCCGGTTTCTACAAGACAAGCAGCATAGTGAGAGTCTTTCTGTTTACGCCGGCAATCAACCGTATTGTGTGTGGGAGATTTGCAATAGGCGCACCACTTTTCACTCCACTTTCTTTTAGGAGATCCAGGTGGACTCTTACCAGAGGGTTTCTTAATAGGAACTTTCTCGAAAGGATCCTCCTTCTTGGTGTGAGCTGTTTTAGGGTTCTTCTTCTTTCCAGACCAGGTGTCTGGTGGTCGGGGATTGGGTTGTGACAATTCCCCATTATCCCCATGAGCTAGCACATACCTTTCCGCCAATGTGTTGACCATGTCTAACCTTTCTGCCCCATTTTCAAGCAAGAAGGTTTGCAATGGCCTAGGCATCATCCTCTTCATTTGGTCCACGACCACTAATTCTTCCAAACTTTCATAGTCGTTAGCAAATCCAGCTAATGACATCCACTTCAAAAGGTAAGACTTCAGTCTGACACTGTAGGCTGCGAACATCTCTCCTGGCTCTCTCTTGGACTTTCTGAACTGCTGACGGTATGTATGTGCTGTCATCTGGAACCTTTTCAATAATGCTTTTTCCAGAGCCTCATAGTCATTCTCCATACCAGGTGGCAACCTTGAGTAGACCTCGTACGCGGTCCCCCTCAGGCCCCTGCGAGATTTTCAAGTTCCATTTCCCACGTTCCAGCCCCATAGCCAAAGCCATCGACTGGAATTTTTGAAGATACTGGTCGATCTTCTCTTTGTGTTCATCGAACGGGAGTAATGGGAACTTCATTGCCTGGTATGGACCGCCACTAGAAGTTGTTGAGTCAGGGAGAACTGCGCCTCCAACTGCACCCTCGCTTTCCTTGGCCGTTTTAGCTTTCAGCTCCAACTCCCTCATACGAAACTCATGGTCTCTGACTGCCTGCTCGGCCTCCATCTTCCTAGCCTCTGCCTCAATATTCTTGGCTTCGCGCACAGCCTGTCTGAAGTCTCTTTCCACTTCCTGCACATATTTCTGTAACTCCGCTCCATCATAGCCCATCTCACGCCCTGTAGCCTGTACGTCAGCGACATTAAACCCAGCTGATGCCATCTTAAACTCAGAGGGAAAGTGCCCAAGAAATTGTATAGAAAATGATTATCTCACATAACCAAAATATATATATTACACGACCACAACACGTCGTATGTCGGTCAGTCTGTGTCAGGAAGAGTATAGACAATAGCCAGGCACGGTAGGCAGAACCTATTGATAGTAGACAAGAATATCTGTCCCCTATCACTAAATCAGCCAGAACTCCACCAGGATTTCAAATATCCCGCGACGTGCCCCCAGAAATTATAACAAGCTACGTGGAGGGTCCCAAATAGCCCTATCACAATATTTCAAAATTATTCTCTTTATAGCCCTGGCTGGGATATTCTTTACCTGCCAACCCTCCTCCGTTTTCCCCGGACTCACTGTCACTCTTTCTTTCGACCTAAGGACCTATTTCCTGTCGTGTTCCTCTGGCTGATCCATATATATAACACAGTGCTCGTCGGAATAAGCTAAAACTTGATTTATTAAATCAATACAGGACAGCACAGAAAAACACCAAGGCAGGTAACACAGAAAGTTCTAAACAGACACAACACAGATAAAGTTCAGGCACATGGCCTCAAGTAGCCATAGTCACAGACCCAGCTTCATATACTGTCCGATCTGTCCACATACATCTCACCCCGTGTGCCGGAATCTCCTTCCTTCCCGGTACTTGGGTGTAAGTTCAACAGGCTTCTGTAGAATCAAATCCACTGGTTGTTGAGGAATTGTTCATGGACTTAACATAGATAGGCGTCTTTCAATGTCCGGTACAAAATGGGTATGCCTGATAATCATGCGTAGACTCAACTTAGAATTTGACTGCTCTCGGGCCTATGTCAATGAAAGGACCCGAGATGCACCATTACTGCAAATTGTCATTGTTTCATAGTATGCAGGATAATCATGCGTAGTCTCAACCAGAATTTAACTGTTCTCGGGCCTATGTCATTTCCTCAAGATATGCCCTTGCCTCTCTCTCAGAGTTAGGCACACCATGTGTGATATGGCTAATACATTGACCTGGCTTCCTCAGACGTATTTGGCTCTAGCACAGAAGCTGTGTGGATACTGTCCGATTTGGTCACGTCCAACAAAAGAGGACCCTGGAGATGACAAACAATATTAGCGACTGGGCGGACTCATGCATCACACAATCCTGAAGACCAATAGGGTCTCAGTTAATATATTTGACATATAGGATCTTGACCCAATGCAGTATATACCATACCCGAATGAATGGGCCTGACCTGTCAGGTAGCCCCTGGATTGGCTACGTCCGGGCTTGAGTCGACCTCCAGCTGGTTGATGTCAGGTTGTCCACCCTAGGAACGTTTTGTCTACAAGACACACATTCCACACTCATACCAAGCCTTTATTATTATTGGGCACATTCATTTCCATGCTTTCCTCTCACTTGCAAACCATGCCTTTCTCGCAACCAAGATCTTGTGGTGTGGTGCGCCCAGTAATCTGTGTGTTTCTCCCCGTTAAGTGGGGTTATATGGCACACCGTGTAGTTCCCCATTCAAAGAAGATACTACCCCTCCCGGCCGCCGCTCTCGACTGAGCTGTCGCCCCAATGTACCGGCATTGCCCTGCACAAGCCATAGTGTAGATAAGTTCAGGTTCTCTCAGTGAGATAGAGGAGTCCATTATCCTCCCGACATCATCCTATCGAGTGACAGACGAAAGAGATAGTCCTGTGGCTAGCATCCCCTGGCTCAAGAAGATAGATTATAGATTGGTGGACCCCATCCCCGTAGCTATCTAATGTGCCTATATTTAAAAGAGAGATGCTACTAAGTAACGGTAAGCCGTAGGAATCAAGATATCACTCGTCTATCAGCTGCCAAGAACAAGCGATATCATTTGGTAACTACTTATTCTTCAGATGTGTTCCCCTGCCATGCCAAGATCAAGACGCGTAGCCAGATCGGCTAACGGTCACCCCCTCCCAACATGGCAAGACTGCTGTTTTGCCATATCCTCTCAGTCGGTAAGACAATAGATATTTATAGGCCAAGCTTTGCCTGGACCAACGAAAACCCAAGTTTACCTTTCCACTACTTCAGTAGTATGTTGCATCTCTGTCGTAATCTTTAAATCACTTGACATGCTGCAACTATCAAACGGTAGGTGTTGGCACGGCCATCAATTGACCAGCAACTGCACCAGTGCACATTTGACGCAAGGCGCTCCATCGGGTCTACCCGAAAGGAAAGACAAATATATACTCGCTCCATGTAAAGATTGTGGTATGAAGATAACCCAAAGAACCATCTTTCATGGAGATTTGAGCAAACAAGAGAACTGAGAGTTTCCGAAAGCCGTTTCCCCCTGTTTACCAAAAATAAAAGAATGCATAAGGACATGGGCCACTGGCGTTTCGCTACAATGATGATGATGATGATGATGATGATGATGAGGATGAGGATGATGATGATGACGAGGATGTATCATAGGCTCTTAATTATGTTTAGCTTTAATCACTATGGCCAGTTCCCTTCAGACTTCTATTGAATGGTCAACTTTGTGCTCGTCAGCCTGGCAGCTGATCATGGGCTCACAGATCGTACAGATTTCTGTACGTCTTTCTCTGTTTGCATCCAACTAGACAGAAAATGCAGACAAGGTAATCCGGCTGCTGTGGAGGTGGAAGTACAAGCGTTGATTTTCGAGAATTCGTTAGACGGCAATGCTGTCATTTACACAGATGGGACGGTCGCCCGACATGTGAGAAGCTCATGGGCTTTTACGGCTCAGGCGGAGGGAGAATTGTGAAGGAGGACTCTTGGTGCTTTTGTTGAGACCACACGTAGGCTGACTATATAGAAGTCATGGCAGTAAGTAAAGCAATAACATGGCTTGAGACACATATTCACTAGGGCATGTTTCCTTAGCGACTCAATGAGCATGCTCAAGAGCATAGAGATGGGATGGATCCGAAGAGAGTTTTTGCTGTCTCTGGAGCGGTCTCGGCCGGCAAAGATTAGTTTTATCTTCGTGCCAGTGCATGCGGGAGTACAAGGAAATGAGCGGACTGACAAGCTCGCAGATAAGGCTACTGTGGATGACGGACGCGCCATGAACCAGGCTGACATTCTGAATGCACTACGAGATGTAAGACTTTTGCGAGAACCAAGTGATGAATGTGAATCTACAACCATATCAGACTGCGAGAACAGCAAATTAAAAGAGGTGTGGCCACACAAGAACACTACACAGGAAAATAAAGAAGATTGATAAACCAACACAGAGCTGGTGTCGTTAGCCGCTACACGCAGCCGAATTTGCTGAGGGGATCCGAGTACTTATGGATTGAATGGTTCGATGTGCAATGAGGATGATCTGTCGACTAACTAACTAATGTTAGTTTTCTTTTTGCCCCCGACAGAAAGAAACTCCACACCTTACCGAGAATTCGAACCCAGGTCTCCCGAAGGCGAATCCGACATTGTAGCCACTCGGCCAGCATTGGGGTATTTTGTGATATATAGCTAGAAATGACGTCATCAATATTTCCACACCACTCCTTATTCATGACGTGGCTTGTGCACCAGACTTAGTGACGTCAGGTACGTTTGCTGTACAAGATGAACAAACGGACGGTAGAAGAGTGGAATCACGTTATTGTGAACAATGGAACTTTGAGTTACTGGCGAATCTTTTAAATCCATTAAATAGCAGGAGAAATACATTCACAGGTATTTATTGGCTCTCATAGAAGTAGAGGAATGAAGTAGCGAAAAGAAGACATGCTAGATAATCAAACAACTGAAAACTATTTTGTGGCTGCGCCAGGACTTCTTCAGAGAATTGCTGCCGTCATTTGGAATTTGGAGGTCTGGTTGCCTTCATTATTTGAACAGTACACACCTGGTTCCCTTCATTCCTTGAACTGTACAGACCTGGTTGCCTTCATTCTTTGAACTGTGCACACCTGGTTCCCTTCATTATTTGAATTGTAAGAGAAGACCTCGTTCCCTTCATTCTTTGAACTACAGACTTGGCTCCCTGCATTCTTTGAACTGTACAGACCTGGTTTATTTCACTGTTTGAACTGTACAGACCTGGTTATTTCACTGTTTGAACTGTACAGACCTGGTTTATTTCACCATTTTAACTGTTCAGATCAGGTTTATTTCACTGTTTGAACTGTACAGACCTGGTTATTTCACTGTTTGAACTGTACAGACCTGGGTTATTTCACCGTTTGAACTGTTCAGATCTGGTTTATTTCACCGTTTGAACTGTACAGACCTGGTTTATTTCACCGTTTGAACTGTACAGACCTGGTTTATTTCACCATTTTAACTGTTCAGATCTGGTTTATTTCAATGTTTGAACTGTACAGACCTGGTTTATTTCACTGTTTGAACTGTACAGACTTGGTTTATTTCACTGTTTGAACTGAACAAACCTGGTTTATTTCACCATTTGAACTGTACAGACCTGGTTTATTTCACCATTTGAACTGTACAGACCTGGTTTATTTCACTGTTTGAACTGTACAGACCTGGTTTATTTCACCATTTGAACTGTACAGACCTGGTTAATTTCACTGTTTGAACTGTACAGACATGGTTTATTTCACCATTTGAACTGTACAGACCTGGTTTATTTCACCATTTGAACTGTACAGACCTGGTTTATTTCACTGTTTGAACTGTACAGACCTGGTTTATTTCACCACTTGAACTGTAGAGACCTGGTTTATTTCACCATTTGAACTGTACAGACCTGGTTTATTTCACCATTTGAACTGTACAGACCTGGTTTATTTCACCATTTGAACTGTACAGACCTGGTTTATTTTACTGTTTGAACTGTACAGACCTGGTTTATTTCACAATTTGAACTGTACAGACCTGGTTTATTTTACTGTTTGAACTGTACAGACCTGGTTTATTTCACCATTTGAACTGTACAGACCTGGTTTATTTCACCATTTGAACTGTACAGACCTGGTTTATTTCACCATTTGAACTGTACAGACCTGGTTTATTTCACTGTCTGAACTGTACAGACCTGGTTTATTTCACTGTCTGAACTGTACAGACCTGGTTTATTTCACTGTTTGAACTGTACAGACCTGGTTTATTTTACTGTTTGAACTGTACAGACCTGGTTTATTTCACCATTTGAACTGTACAGACCTGGTTTATTTCACCATTTGAACTGTAGAGACCTGGTTTATTTCACTGTCTGAACTGTACAGACCTAGTTTATTTCACTGTCTGAACTGTACAGACCTGGTTTATTTCACTATCTGAACTGTACAGACCTGGTTTATTTCACTGTTTGAACTGTACAGACCTGGTTTATTTCACTGTTTGAACTGTACAGACCTGGTTTGTTTCACCATTTGAACTGTACAGACCTGGTTTATTTCACTGTTTGAACTGTACAGACCTGGTTTATTTCACTGTCTGAACTGTACACACCTGGTTTATTTCATTGTCTGAACTGTACAGACCTGGTTTATTTCACTGTCTGAACTGTACAGACCTGGTATATTTCACTGTCTGAACTGTACAGACCTGGTTTATTTCACCATTTGAACTGTACAGACCTGGTTTATGTCACCATTTGAACTGTACAGACCTGGTTTATTTCACTGTCTGAACTGGACAGACCTATTTTATTTCACTGTTTGAACTGTACAGACCTGGTTTATTTTACTGTTTGAACTGTACAGACCTGGTTTATTTCATTGTCTGAACTATACAGACCTGGTTTATTTCACTGTTTGAACTGTACAGACCTGGTTTATTTCACCGTTTGAACTGTACAGAACTGGTTTATTTCACTGTTTGAACTGTACAGACCTGGTTTATTTTACTGTTTGAACTATACAGAACTGGTTTATTTCACCATTTAAACTGTACAGACCTGGTTTATTTTACTGTTTGAACTGTACAGACCTGGTTTATTTTACTGTTTGAACTGTACAGACCTGGTTTATTTCACCATTTGAAATGTACAGACCTGGTTTATTTTACTGTTTGAACTGTACAGACCTGGTTTATTTTACTGTTTGAACTGTACACAGCTGATTAATTTAACTGCTTTAATTGTACAGACCTGGTTTATTTCACTGTCTGAACTGTACAGACCTGGTTTATTTCACTGTCTGAACTGTACAGACCTGGTTTATTTCACTGTCTGAACTGTACAGACCTGGTTTATTTTACTGTTTGAACTGTACAGACCTGGTTTATTTCACCATTTGAACTGTACAGACCTGGTTTATTTCACTGTCTGAACTGTACAGACCTGGTTTATTTCACTGTCTGAACTGTACAGACCTGGTTTATTTCACTGTCTGAACTGTACAGACCTGGTTTATTTCACTGTTTGAACTGTACAGACCTGGTTTATTTCACTGTTTGAACTGTACACACCTGGTTTATTTCACCATTTGAACTGTACAGACCTGGTTTATTTCACTGTTTGAACTGTACAGACCTGGTTTATTTCACTGTCTGAACTGTACAGTCCTGGTTTATTTCACTGTCTGAACTGTACAGACCTGGTTTATTTTACTGTTTGAACTGTACAGACCTGGTTTATTTTATTGTCTGAAATGTACAGACCTGGTTTATTTCACTGTCTGAACTGTACAGACCTGGTTTATTTCACTGTCAGAACTGTACAGACCTGGTTTATTTCACCATTTGAACTGTATACACCTGGTTTATTTCACCATTTGAACTGTACAGACCTGGTTTATTTCACTGTCTGAACTGGACAGACCTGGTTTATTTCACTGTTTGAACTGTACAGACCTGGTGTATTTTACTGTTTGAACTGTACAGACCTGGATTATTTCATTGTCTGAACTGTACAGACCTGGTTTATTTCACTGTTTGAACTGTACAGACCTGGTTTATTTCACCGTTTGAACTGTACAGACCTGGTTTATTTCACTGTTTGAACTGTACAGACCTGGTTTATTTTACTGTTTGAACTATACAGACCTGGTTTATTTCACCATTTGAACTGTACAGACCTGGTTTATTTTACTGTTTGAACTGTACAGACCTGGTTTACTTCACCATTTGAACTGTACAGACCTGGTTTATTTCACTGTCTGAACTGTACAGACCTGGTTTATTTCACTGTTTGAACTGTACAGACCTGGTTTATTTCACTGTCTGAACTGTACAGACCTGGTTTTTTTCACTGTCTGAACTGTACAGACCTGGTTTATTTCACTGTCTGAACTGTACAGACCTGGTTTATTTTACTGTTTGAACTGTACAGACCTGGTTTATTTCACTGTTTGAACTGTACAGACCTGGTTTATTTTACTGTTTGAACTGTACAGACCTGGTTTATTTCACTGTCTGAACTGTACAGACCTGGTTTATTTTACTGTTTGAACTGTACAGACCTGGTTTATTTCACTGTTTGAACTGTACAGACCTGGTTTATTTCACTGTCTGAACTGAACAAACCTGGTTTATTTCACTGTTTGAACTATACAGACCTGGTTTATTTTACTGTTTGAACTGTACAGACCTGGTTTATTTCACTGTTTGAACTGTACAGACCTGGTTTATTTCACCATTTGAACTGTACAGACCTGGTTTATTTCACCAATTGAACTGTACAGACCTGGTTTATTTCACTGTCTGTACTGGACAGACCTGGTTTATTTCACTGTTTGAACTGTACAGACCTATTTTATTTTACTGTTTGAACTGTACAGACCTGGTTTATGTCATTGTCTGAACTGTACAGATCTGGTTTATTTCACTGTTTGAACTGTACAGACCTGGTTTATTTCATCGTTTGAACTGTACAGACCTGGTTCATTTCACTGTTTGAACTGTACAGACCTGATTTATTTCACCATTTTAACTGTACAGACCTGGTTTATTTCACCATTTGAACTGTACAGACCTGATTTATTTCACCGTTTGAACTGTACAGACCTGGTTTATTTCACCGTTTGAACTGTACAGACCTGGTATATTTCACTGTTTGAACTGTACAGACCTGGTTTATTTCACCGTTTGAACTGTATTTATTTCACTGTTTGAACTGTACAGACTTGGTTTATTTCACCATTTGAACTGTACAGACCTGGTTTATTTCACCATTTGAACTGTACAGACCTGGTTTATTTCACCGTTTGAACTGTACATACCTGGTTTATTGTACTGTTTGAACTGTACAGACCTGGTTTATTTTACTGTTTGAACTGTACAGACCTGGTTTAATTCACCGTTTGAACTGTACAGACCTGGTTTATTTTACTGTTTGAACTGTACAGACCTGGTTTATTTTACTGTTTGAACTGTACAGACCTGGTTTATTTCACTGTCTGAACTGTACAGACCTGGTTTATTTCACTGTTTGAACTGTACAGACCTGGTTTATTTCACTGTTTGAACTGTACAGACCTGGTTTATTTCACTGTTTGAACTGTACAGACCTGGTTTATTTCACCATTTGAACTGTACAGACCTGGTTTATTTCACCATTTGAACTGTACAGACCTTTTTTATTTCACCATTTGAACTGTACAGACCTGGTTTATTTCACCATTTGAACAGTACAGACCTGGTTTATTTTACTGTTTGAACTTTACAATCCTGGTTTATTTTACTGTTTGAACTGTACACAGCTGATTAATTTAACTGCTTTAATTGTACAGACCTGGTTTATTTCACAGTCTGAACTGTACAGACCTGGTTTATTTCACTGTCTGAACTGTACAGACCTGGTTTATTTCACTGTCTGAACTGTACAGACCTGGTTTATTTTACTGTTTGAACTGTACAGACCTGGTTTATTTCACCATTTGAACTGTACAGACCTGGTTTATTTCACTGTCTGAACTGTAAAGACCTGGTTTATTTTACTGTTTGAACTGTACAGACCTGGTTTATTTCACCATTTGAACTGTACAGACCTGGTTTATTTTACTGTTTGAACTGTACAGACCTGGGTTATGTCACTGTCTGAACTGTACAGACCTGGTTTGTTTCACTGTTTGAACTATACAGACCTGGTTTATTTTACTGTTTGAACTGTACAGACCTGGTTTATTTCACTGTTTGAACTGTACAGACCTGGTTTATTTCACCATTTGAACTGTACAGACCTGGTTTATTTTACTGTTTGAACTGTACAGACCTGGTTTATTTTACTATTTGAACTGTACAGACCTGGTTTATTTCACCATTTGAACTGTACAGACCTGGTTTATTTCACCATTTGAACTGTACAGACCTGGTTTATTTTACTGTGTGAACTGTATAGACCTGGTTTATTTTACTGTTTGAACTGTACAGACCTGGTTTATTTTACTGTTTGAACTGTACAGACCTGGTTTATTTTACTGTTTGAACTGTACATAGCTGATTAATTTAACTGCTTTAATTGTACAGACCTGGTTTATTTCACTGTTTGAACTGTACAGACCTAGTTTATTTCACTGTCTGAACTGTACAGACCTGGTTTATTTCACTGTCTGAACTGTACAGACCTGGTTTATTTCACTGTCTGAACTGTACAGACCTGGTTTATTTTAATGTCTGAACTGTACAGACCTGGTTTTTTTCACTGTCTGAACTGTACAGACCTGGTCTATTTCACTGTTTGAACTGTACAGACCTGGTTTATTTTACTGTCTGTACTGTACACAGCTGATTAATTTAACTGCTTTAATTGTACAGACCTGGTTTATTTCACTGTTTGAACTGTACAGACCAGGTTTATTTCACTGTCTGAACTGTTCAGACCTGGTTTATTTCACTGTCTGAACTGTACAGACCTGGTTTATTTCACTGTCTGAACTGTACAGACCTGGTGTATTTTACTGTCTGAACTGTACAGACCTGGTTTATTTCACTGTCTGAACTGTACAGACCTGGTTTATTTCACTGTCTGAACTGTACACACCTGGTTTATTTCACTGTTTGAACTGTACAGACCTGGTTTATTTTACTGTTTGAACTGTACAGAACCTGGTTTATTTTACTGTTTGAACTGTACATAGCTGATTAATTTAACTGCTTTAATTGTACAGACCTGGTTTATTTCACTGTTTGAACTGTACAGACCTAGTTTATTTCACTGTCTGAACTGTACAGACCTGGTTTATTTCACTGTCTGAACTGTACAGACCTGGTTTATTTCACTGTCTGAACTGTACAGACCTGGTTTATTTTAATGTCTGAACTGTACAGACCTGGTTTTTTTCACTGTCTGAACTGTACAGACCTGGTCTATTTCACTGTTTGAACTGTACAGACCTGGTTTATTTTACTGTCTGTACTGTACAGACCTGGTTTATTTCACTGTTTGAACTGTACAGACCAGGTTTATTTCACTGTCTGAACTGTTCAGACCTGGTTTATTTCACTGTCTGAACTGTACAGACCTGGTTTATTTCACTGTCTGAACTGTACAGACCTGGTTTATTTCACCATTTGAACTGTACAGAGCTGGTTTATTTCACTGTCTGAACTGTACAGACCTGGTTTATTTCACTGTTTGAACTGTACACGGCTGGTTTATTTCACTGTCTGAACTGTACAAAGCTGATTAATTTAACTGCTTTAACTGTACAGACCTGGTTTATTTCACTGTTTGAACTGTAGACAGCTGGTTTATTTCACTGTTTGAACTGTACACAGCTGATTAATTTACCTGCTTTAACTGTACAGACCTGGTTTATTTCACTGTTTGAACTGTACACAGCTGGTTAATTTAACTGCTTTAATTGTACAGACCTGGTTTATTTCACCATTTGAACTGTACACACCTGGTTTATTTTACTGTTTGAACTGTACACACCTGGTTTATTTCACTGTTTGAACTGTACAGATTTTGACAGTTAAGAAAACGATGGTATATTCCCTTCTTATTCTGGTGTGCTGCATCGGAAGTCTATCCTTCTCGAACAAGGGCATACAACTTGTACATATGCATATCGCAGACATTAAATATCGCTTGGCAGTTACAATTTCAAAAGAGAAGGCCGAAATGGCTGCTGCCAGGCTAAATTAAAAATGAGAACTCTAACCCACAAATGACCATTTATAGCTGATGTGATTCTTGTATTCACAGTTAGATATCCACCATTGTAACTGACTTTGTGTACTGTGCAGATATTCTCCTTGTATAATCTATGTCAGAATGCTAGCAAAACATAATGATTGTACAAAACCACATAAGTTAAGCAAAGTAAACTTTTTGGCTTGTTTTTGAGGCACATTGGGGTTACAATATTAGTTTCATATTTTCATTGAAAGAATATCACAGGATAAGTAATATTGTCCCTATATATAATACCATATATTGCATGTGCACAGTACAATATTGTCCCTATATCCATTCATCATGTGCCATGCCGATAAGCTTGGGCGGTCATGTTTCGCCACCTCACTCGATCACCAGAGTCGTGGATCAGCTCCGTGTTTGTGTCTTGACCATGCCACGTGGCCAAGCCCTATATACAATACTCTATTGTCCCTACATACAATACAATAATGTCCTTATACACACTGACCATCAGTACTGCCCCAGAGATAATATATGTACCTATGTTAGGGACCACAGAGGGATTGTGGTCATAACCAGGTATGGAACCCAGGACCACTGTCATGATTCTATGAGAGCCATTATATAAATGGAGACCAAAGCTATTTAGAGCAACAAAATACATAGACAAGTGACATTGAACAAACTTGACAAGATGGAAAATGATATAAGAATTTACTAGTATGTGCTAGGGATGTGTAGGATGACAGAATAAGATTAAGTGAAGAAGATGTAGAGGGGGAAGAGGAGGAGGAAGAGTAAGGATAAGAGGAGGAGGAAGATTAAGGGGAAGGAAAAGAGGAAGATAGAGGAGAAGGATGATGTGTACCATTCCACAGACAGAACAGACATACTGCTATTTGCTATGTTGCAATAATGCTGTTTAGTATATTACAGAGATTATTTTATACTATTGTAGTAATTTAACCTGTTTCTAAGCATTGATAGGTACTGGGTATGTATTGCTAGCCACATATTTCTATAGACCAGTAGACGCTCCATGTGTGATACTGTCAATATCTTGTGTGCTATCCCCCATATTTCTATAGACCAGTGGACGCTCCATGTGTGATACTGTCAATATCTTGTGTGCTATCCCCCATATTTCTATAGACCAGTGGACGCTCCATGTGTGATACTGTCAATATTTTGTGTGCTATCCCCCATATTTCTATAGACCATTGGACGCTCCATGTGTGATACTGTCAATATCTTGTGTGCTATCCCCCATATTTCTATAGACCAGTGGACGCTCCATGTGTGATACTGTCAATATCTTGTGTGCTAGCCCCATATTTCTATAGACCAGTTGACGCTCCATGTGTGATACTGTCAATATCTTGTGTGCTAGCCCCCATATTTCTATAGACCAGTTGACGCTCCATGTGTGATACTGTCAATATCTTGTGTGCTAGCCCCATATTTCTATAGACCAGTGGACGCTCCATGTGTGATACTGTCAATATCTTGTGTGCTAGCCCCATATTTCTATAGACCAGTTGACGATCCATGAGTGATACTGTCAATATCTTGTGTGCTAGCCCCATATTTCCATAGACCAGTTGACACTCCATGTGTGATACTGTCAATATCTTGTGTGCTAGCCCCATATTTCTATAGACCAGTTGACGCTCCATGTGTGATACTGTCAATATCTTGTGTGCTAGCCCCATATTTCTATAGAACAGTGAACGCTCCATGTGTGATACTGTCAATATCTTGTGTGCTAGCCACATATTTCTATAGACCAGTTGACGCTCCATGTGTGATACTGTCAATATCTTGTGTGCTAGTCCCATATTTCTATAGACCAGTTGACGCTCCATGTGTGATACTGTCAATATCTTGTGTGCTAGCCCCATATTTCTATAGACCAGTTGACGCTCCATGTGTGATACTGTCAATATCTTGTGTGCTATCCACCATATTTCTATAGACCAGTGGACTCTCCATGTGTGATACTGTCAATATCTTGTGTGCTAGCCCCATATTTCTATAGACCAGTTGACACTCCATGTGTGATACTGTCAATATCTTGTATGCTGTCAATACCTTGTGTGCTAGCCCCATATTTCTATAGACCAGTTGACGCCCCATGTGTGATACTGTCAATATATTGTGTGCTATCCCCCATATTTCTATAGACCAGTGGACGCTCCATGTGTGATACTGTCAATATCTTGTCTGCTAGCCCCATATTTCTATAGAACAGTGGACGCTCCATGTGTGATACTGTCAATATCTTGTGTGCTATCCCCCATATTTCTATAGAACAGTGGACGCTCTATGTGTGATACTGTCAATATCTTGTGTGCTAGCCCCATATTTCTATAGAACAGTGGACGCTCCATGTGTGATACTGTCAATATCTTGTGTGCTATCCCCCATATTTCTATAGAACAGTGGACGCTCCATGTGTGATACTGTCAATATCTTGTGTGCTAGCCCCATATTTCTATAGACCAGTTGACGCTCCAGTTGATTCTGTCAATATGTTGTGTGCTAGCCCAATATTTCTATAGACAGTTGACGCTCCATGTGTGATACTGTCAATATCTTTTGTGCTATCCCCCATATTTCTATACACCAGTGGACGCTCTATGTATGATACTGTCAATATCTTGTGTGCTAGCCCCATATTTCTATAGACCAGTTGACGCTCCAGTTTGATTCTGTCAATATGTTGTGTGCTAGCCCCATATTTCTATAGACCAGTTGACGCTCCATGTGTGATACTGTCAATATCTTTTGTGCTAGCCCATATTTCTATACACCAGTGGACGCTCCATGTGTGATACTTTCAATATCTTGTGTGCTAGCCCCATATTTCTATAGAACAGTGGACGCTCCATGTGTGATACTGTTAATATCTTGTGTGCTATCCCCCATATTCCTATAGACCAGTGGACATTCCATGTGTGATACTGTCAATATTTTGTGTGCTAGCCCCATATTTCTATAGACCAGTTGACGCTCCATGTGTGATACTGTCAATATTTTGTCTGCTAGCCCCATATTTCCATAGACCAGTTGACGCTCCATGTGTGATACTGTCAATATCTTGTGTGCTAGCCCCATATTTCTATAGACCAGTGGACGCTCCATGTGTGATACTGTCAATATCTTGTGTGCTAGCCCCATATTTCTATAGACCAGTTGACGCTCCAGTTTGATTCTGTCAATATGTTGTGTGCTAGCCCCATATTTCTATAGACCAGTTGACGCTCCATGTGTGATACTGTCAATATCTTTTGTGCTATCCCCCATATTTCTATACACCAGTGGACGATCTATGTATGATACTGTCAATATCTTGTGTGCTAGCCCCATATTTCTATAGAACAGTGGACGCTCCATGTGTGATACTGTTAATATCTTGTGTGCTATCCCCCATATTCCTATAGACCAGTGGACATTCCATGTGTGATACTGTCAATATTTTGTGTGCTAGCCCCATATTTCTATAGACCAGTTGACGCTCCATGTGTGATACTGTCAATATTTTGTCTGCTAGCCCCATATTTCCATAGACCAGTTGACGCTCCATGTGTGATACTGTCAATATCTTGTGTGCTAGCACCATATTTCTATAGACCAATGGATGCTCCATGTGTGATACTGTCAATATCTTGTGTGCTAGCCCCCATATTTCTATAGACCAGTGGACGCTCCATGTGTGATACTGTCAATATCTTGTCTGCTAGCCCCATATTTCCATAGACCAGTTGACGCTCCATGTGTGATACTGTCAATATCTTGTGTGCTAGCCCCATATTTCTATAGACCAGTGGATGCTCCATGTGTGATACTGTCAATATCTTGTGTGCTAGCCCCATATTTCTATAGAACAGTGGACGCTCCATGTGTGATACTGTCAATATCTTGTGTGCTAGCCCCGTATTTCTATAGAACAGTGGACGCTCCATGTGTGATACTGTCAATATCTTGTGCTCTAGCCCCATATTTCTATAGACCAGTGGACGCTTGATGTGTGATACTGTCAGTATCTTGTGTCCTAGCCCCATATTTCTATAGACCAGTGCACGCTCCATGTGTGGTACTGTCAATATCTTGTGTGCTAGCCCCATATTTCTATAGACCAGTTGACGCTCCATGTGTGATACTGTCAATACCTTGTGTGCTAGCTCCATATTTCTATAGACCAGTGGACACGCCATGTGTGATGCTGTCTGTATCATGCTGGCTGGATGTATTTCCCAGACCATCTCCTGCTAGCCATTTTAGATTGGGTCACCCTGTGGGCCCAGGTCAGTTTTAAAGAAATACCTGCCTTGATGGAGATTCAGAAAAATGGCCACCGGTCAGCTGGTCAACGTGCTAATGCTATCGTGACTCCCTGTAACTCTTATATTGCTCTCCCATTGGTGCATTTTCGCAGGCAGACAACAAAAGTCTTCTGTGCTAGAACTGACCCATTAACATATTTTACTTGACTAATTATTTCTGTGAATTATTTTGATAGAACAAAATCACTTGCATGCATGTTTCTGATTAAAACCCTAGATACCTCTAACATTAGGGGATTTCGTTAATGTCTGATATAACTGATACATAATTGTTTTGATATTCTCAGGTTGCTGAACTGACTTTCAAGAATGGGACAAAGAAGCAGCAAAAGAAAGTAACCAGCCTTCAAGTCATATACATTGTGTCTGCTATATCTCTACAACAGGATCTCCAGTGGAATTACCCAGAATTGTCCTGTTGTTGTGTCAGTATTACAGAGCTGAACGTGTGAAGTAAACCACATTGCTGATGTCTTCACTGCTGTGTTTGATGCTCAACTTTCTACTTGTGATAGTTCTGTGTCCAACAGCAACAGCCCAAGGTAACACAAGAGTGCGGTTGGTTGAATGTTACTTGGCAGCTTTTGTTGCTTGTTGATTGTGAATCCTCTGCAAAACTTGAGTTGTAAAAGTCTGATACATTGACAGTAGGTCTTAAGAGCCATGAAAACCACTTTTATCTATTGTAGTGAGGTTCGTTTAGAAGTTTCCTCCTGACCCAATATATCAAAGCACCATCTCCATGGGAATATACTTTAGTGCTCTCTGCCCACTCCCCAAGCTCAAAAACCAGTTGGGGTGGGGGAGGGGGGCGGGTGTGCTAGACCAGTACTGGAACTTCACATCTGTGGAGTGGATTATACGGATTATCCTGGTCATGATTCTAGATAACACAAAATAGGTTGGCTGGGATAAGGGCAAGGTCGGTAATTATTCCTTAACGGGATTCATGTATTTCGTTGTTTACTGATTCGAACCCATTGCCAGGCGTGTAACAATGTAGTTACATAATTATTCTCCTTGCTTATAACAATGTAGTTACATAATTATTCTTCTTGCTTATAACAATGTAGTTACATAATTATTCTTCTTGCTTATAACAATGTCAGTTAGTTAGTTAGTCTTTCCTCTTGAGCCTAAGTCGGCGCATAGGGCAGAAGTCATGGCTCTCCATGTCTGGCGGTTCACTGTTGTAGATCTTGGATGTTCACTTGGCCATTGAATGAGCCTTTTCTGATGATGTTCTACGCAGGGTTTCTCTTGGTCTTCCCTGTTTTCTTTTCCCTACTGGTGACCATATGAGGGCTTGGTAGGGGAGTCTTGTCTTGTCCATTCTGAGTACATGGCCGATGTAGTTCCAACGGCGTTTTCTTATAAAATTGGATACAATATCTTGCTTAGTCTCTTGTCTTATTTGCGCATTGGTTTTGAAATCTGTCCACTGGATGTTTAGAATTCTTCTAAGACATTTGTTCTCAAAATTGTCTAATTTTTTTATCTAAAGCTACCGTTGATTTCCAACTCTCACATCCATACGTTAGCACTGGAATCACACAAGAATTGAAGATTTTAAGTTTCGTATGTTGGCTGAGTGACTTTGACTTCCAGATGTTTGACAGTTTATTGAAGGCACCAGATGCCAGTGCGATTCTAGATAATATTTCTGGTGTAGAGTCCCCTGTAGATGTCATTTTGCTTCCTAGGTATGTGAAGCTGTTGACTTTTTCAAGAACATGGTTGCTTAATTTGGTGTCGTCTGAACTGTTGGTAAGATCAATAGTTTTTGTTTTTTTGGTATTAATTTGGAGACCAATTTGTCCTGAAACATTTTGGAGATGGTTTATTTTCTCTTGGGCATCTGGGTGTGTTGAACTCAAAAGCACTATGTCGTCGGCAAAGTCCAGGTCTTCTAGAATTTTGTCAACCCAATGGATACCCCTGTTTGTGTTGTTTGTGCATTTGCGCATGACCCAATCGATAGCTATTCCAAAGAGCATCGGTGACAAGACACAACCCTGTTTCACTCCCGTTTCCACTGAGAACCAGTCAATGTTGCCTGATTCTGTTCTCACGCAGCAACGTGTCTCCTTATAGATACATAATTATTCTCCTTGCTTATAACAAAGTAGTTACAGAATTATTCTCCTTGCTTGTAACAATGTAGTTACAGAATTATACTCCTTGCTTATAACAATGTATTTACAGAATTATTCTCCATGCTTATAACAATGTAGTTACAGAATTGTAACCGACTTCCTGGCCTTGAGTTTAGCGACTTTTCTCCGTAATCTCGTATACTCTCGTAAGTAACGTGACGACGGTAAGAATCAGCAGTGGTTCAAATCGTGTCGGTAACTTACGGGGTATGTGAGCCGGCTGCTCAGGAAGCAATGGCAAACTACTGAGCGTAATCTTGCCAAGAAATTAACATACAGCTGAAAGATGCTGATGTTGACAGTGATGTCCTGTAAAGGATATGCAAAACAGTTAGTTACAGAATTATTCTCTTTGCTTATAACAATGTAGTTACAGAATTATTCTCCTTGCTTATAACAATGTAGTTACAGAATTATTCTCCTTGCTTATAACAATGTAGTTACAGAATTATTCTCCTTGCTTATAACAATGTAGTTACAGAATTATTCTCCTTGCTTGTAACAATGTAGTTACAGAATTATTCTCCTTGCTTATAACAACGTAGTTACAGAATTATTCTCCTTGCTTATAACAACGTAGTTACATAATTATTCCCTTTGCTTATAACAATGTAGTTACAGAATTATTCTCCTTACTTGTAACAATGTATTTACAAAATTATTCCCTTGCATGTAACAACGTAGTTACATAATTATTCTCCCTGCTTGTAACAATGTAGTTACAGAATGATTCTCCTTGTTCACTTGCTTGCAACTTCTGACTTTCATCCCTACAGCAGAACATATCCCTGAATCATCTCGTGCTAGACTCTCCTAGCACTCTATTATTCTCCTTACTTGCAACAATGTAGTTACAGAATTATTCTCCTTACTTGTAACAATGTAGTTACATAATTATTATCCTTACTTGTAACAAAGTATTTACAAAATTATTCTCCTTGCATATAGCAATGTAGTTACATAATTATTCTCCTTGCTTGTAACAATGTAGTTACAGAATTATTCTCCTTGCTCACATGCTTACAACTTCTGACTTTCATCCCTACAGCAGAACATATCCCTGAATCATCTCTTGCTAGACTCTCCTATCCTTTGCTATTATTGCTATTCCTTGCTGATCTCGTTTTCTTGGATTGTCCCTTTTCATGGATTGTCACTATATACTCCACAGTATTGTCCCTATGTACTTCTTTTCTAAGAATCATCACTGAAGCTACGGATTGCATGCTCTGTGCTTGATATCATCTTCAGCGGTCAGAGTAGAGGGGATGGAAAAAGAAAAGGCATAGAAATAGAAGGACCAGGAGAGAACAGAAGAAAAAAAGCATGATTCAAATATAAAACAGTGGGCTACTGGAACTGTCACAGTGCCAGACAGAGAGGGTTTGTACTGGAGAAGCTGATTTATAACTTTTATGTCATCATGCTGCAAGAATTGAATGGAGATGATTACCAGAGCCATGGATATGTTGACCACATTAATCCGAGTGAACAAAGGAGACATGGACAGGGTCTGCTAGTGAAGGAGGGATTAAAACATGAGGTTCTAGATATACTGGCAGGGAATGCACTTCTTGGTGGTAGATTGCCTATGGACGAGGGGGAGGTGGTCATGCATTTGTGGGACCAGGTGGAGAAGGCGGGGGAACAGACTGAGAACGTGTATGTGGAAAGACTGCGATTACAGGGGATCGGTAGGGGTTCTTCTTCTGCATTCATCCAGTTTTGTTTTCGGATGCGATTGCGTTGTGCCTGTTTACAGCAGAGCTGCATTCTTGCGCCGTTAGGCCGACACATCCGACTTCTGCGGGCATTTGTTGACCGGGTTAACCTTCCCGGGAGGTAGGGGTTCTGGAAGAATCTCAAAACTGAGAGGGAAGACCAGGAGAACTTTAAATTATATAGCAGTGGGAACGATTAGTGGTATGACTCTTGGCTGGCTGTTGAATGAGGGGACGGAGCACATATGGGAATGTCCTGAGTGCAGTGATGTCGGTTCTTAACGCAACTCAACTCAACTTAATAAATTTCTATGCCGCCGTCGATTCTTTTGTCACAAAGGAACGATGGGACTGGCTTAAGGAGCTGATGGAGATTCCAGGCAGTAAGTAGGCTTCTCATTTGTGGAGACTTTAATGCATGAAACAGAGATTGGGACAATATGATAAAACTGACAGAGAAATGCCCTTGCAGAAGCCATGGTGGGTTCAGAAGTAGTCTGCATCAATGATGGGAGGCCAGCGAGAATGAGAATGAGGCCTGGTGATGCAGACATGGCTATTGACCTGGCATTTATAACCCAGCTGGCAGTATTGGATGTCAAATGGACTGTCCTGGGTGATCAAGGGAGTGACCTTCTACCCTGCTCAGTACTGATTTATAAGTCCAACTAGACCAAGGCTGTGAGAGCAGCCTTTAAATATGAGAGGGAAAACACCTTTCTGGGATGCGTCAGACGGAGGCTATGCATTCTCACTTGCAGACCTCCTTATGTGCAGCCTCCATGGTAGACCTCCAAGGTAGATCGACATGGAAATCCAAGAGAGCTCCCGTTAAACAGCTACAGAAAGTGTGGCAGACAACCCAAAGCTCACAAGAGGAAATAGAGAAAACTTCGCGAGAAAAGAACGATTCGATGGAGGAATTCAAGCGCAGTGCAACAGAAGCCAGAAGAGCGAAATAGGAATATTTTATGAATGAGACTGGGGGAGATAAAACACTGGGAAAGTTCTGGAAATTGTGCTGACGGTTGCAAAGCAAAGATAGTTCTGCTACAGTTAGTACAATATTTTGACATAGCGGTTCACCTTTGACAATAGACAAAGAGAAAGGGGAAGCTTTCCTGCAGAGATTTATAGCATAGACACATCAAAACAATGGGAACATATGAGACTCAGTTAGAAGATATCTCTCAGGTACTATTAAAGATTTCTACTGTGAAGATATACAACCAGAAAATATGATAATGTACCGAAGGAAGGAAAAGACACCGCATATAACTGCACAGAACTGCGTGCTTTGTTTTCATTTACCTGCCATTCCACAGAACTGTGTGACTTACTTATTGCCTTGCCAGCGTAACCTTTTCTTTTTCTTTTTTTTTTTTAAACTCAGCAATGCACCGCTTTAAGGGACACACATTTGTCAGCATAAACAGGAACCTCACTTTGGCGGAAGACAATTCGCAAATGACGCCGAAGTTGAATGTGAAGTTAAAACGTGGTTTAGAAAACAGAGCACGCAGTTCTATGCAGCCGGTTTGGGAGGACTGATAAAACGATGGGAGAGGTGCATCAATGGTGGTGGAAATTATGTTGAGAAATATAGGGACAATGTGTGTATAAAAATAAACTGGTTTCAAGTTGTTATCATCTTTATTTATTTTTCTACAACCATTTGTGACTTACTTATTAACTTACCCTCGTAATACCACTTCCTAAACCAGGCAAAGATCATTCAAAGCTAAATGGGTTCAGGATTATAGCCCTACAGAATACTTTTAACAAGGTGCTGGAGAAGATCGTTGCTGTTAAGCTTCAGGAATATTTAGAAATTGAAAACTGCCCCCCCCCCCCACCCCTAAAGGTTTGGGAAGTTATCAGCCAGAGAAAGAAAGATACTTGGTCAAATGCAGCCACTTTTGCCTATGATGTTTATGAAGGGTTCCAAACAGACAGAAGACGGCGGTGGCAGCACTTGATATCGAGGACGCGCACAACAGAGTCAGATATGGTATTTTGATGTATGCTCTTATGGAGAAGAGCGTCTGTACTTGGTTGGTGAACTGGATTGCAGCTGTCCTGTATTCGTGTAGAGTGGTTCTCCGGCTGGGTACATGGTCCTCTGAACCATGAATTATAGCCCCTGGATACCAGAGGGGTCAGCTTACTTGCTTTAAAAACAAAAATTCAAAATTCGGCCTCGTTCAACCTGCTTCTTTCAGCTGTAGTTATTGTTGACGTCCGTGGTTTTTGTGGGTTTATTCACCCTGATTCTTGTCTTATGTGCTCTTACGAGTTGGTCCTGATCCGGACTGGTTATGTAAGCGTTTGTGTCTGTGACGTCAGCTGGGAGATTGGTCGGCGGCTGTCCTTTGTTCCCGTCTCCTCTTGTGGTTTCCTTTGTTGGTGTAGGCTCCTGGCTCGGCTGGTTGCAGTCCTTATAACGACTTTTTATCTGGTCTGTTTGTCTCCTTTTTGGTGTATTGTCTGTAGCAGCTTTTCGATGTTTTCCTTTTCTTGTCTGCGCAATGTCTCTTCCCACTCCCTTTCAAATTTCTTGCGTCTGTTTTCCACTTCGAGTCTTTTGCGTTCCTTTTGTCTTTGGTATTCTGCTATCCCGAGTTCCTCCAGTATTGTCGATTCTCGTAACTCCTCGAGGGTAAGTGTAGGTGGGTACATTGTGCCGCCGCCACTCTCCTCCCCTGTGATTTCTTTAGAGGTCTGGTGGTATATCGGTTTCCTCTTGGATTTTTTTGGTGTCGTGGTTGGACTGCTGGCATTAACTTGCGGCTTCGGCTCTGTCTTCTGTTGGGTTTCATCTTGCGGTTTTTCTGTGATCTGTCCCTTGGCTTCAGCTGGTTTGTGTTGGGTTAGCTCCCTTTTTAGCATGTCTCTGTCCGCTTTGATGTCTCGTAGAATCTCTTCATTCTTCTTTGTCGTCTGCACCATGTGCTCCACCTCTTGATTGATGTTTTGTTGGATCTCCTTTATTTCAGCAAGCAGTTTTTCGTTATCGCTGGTTGGTGTCGGCGTCAGCAGTGCCTTGACTAGCTTCTTCAGCTCATTTATCTGGTTTTGCAGTTGGTATCTTTCAGCTTGTGAGTTACACGTGGCCGTCTCGCCCTTCCTCATTGCTTCCTTGAATGGTGTATTTGTGATAATGTCGATCTTTAATACGTCGTTGTGTCTTTGAAGGTACGGACAGCCCAAGTATCTTGCACCTTGCCCAGGCAGTTGGCGCAATTTCTCTTGTTGTTGGATGCCGGAAGTCCGTGTCCAGCTTGGCCAATGGACACTCCTTGAAGGGGTGATCGGTGCAGTAACGGCAGATTTCCGTCTTACTGCGACATGTTGCTGTGCTGTGACCGGCCCTCTGGCATCTGGAACATTAAGTGATTCTTGGTATGAATCCTTTAGGTTGTTGTATTTTCTTGTCTATCGATACCTGGCGTGGTATCTCGCTGCCTTCAGTTGTCACCACCGCCAGCGTGGTAGGTATCTTTGAGTACGTCATGAACCTTCAAGATTCGGATGTTGAGATTCTCTTCTTGTAGCTGCTTCGTGATTTGTTCGTCTCACAGCTCCACTTGAATACACTTGACAACCCATTTGATTGTTTTTGAGTCGGTATTTCCGACTCTGGTGTCTTTCTCCTCCTTCTCAGCTGTGTTGGCTCTTGTCTGTAGTGGGTTGTCGTCGATCTTGACTTGTTCAGGCGACTTGTCTTGTAAGCGCTCGAAGTTGCGAATGACGACGAACGCGACGAACGACAACGTGAGCGATGTGGGGTCAGCAATTTCACCTGAGTTTTTTTTATGTGTATACGAGCAAGATTGCAAGCTTTAAAGCACTAGGAGCTGGAAGGATACTAATATTTGCAGATGATGTTCATGCATACAGGCAGGGGAGGGACAGAAATCAAACCGCTCAAGAGCTGCAGGCGACAATGAACAGAGTGTTGGAATGGCGTACCGAGATGAATACTGTCACTAACCCAAAAAAGACGTCTGTCTTGTGGTGATCTCTGGACAATAGGATTGTAAAACCTGACCTCCCATGCCTCACAATAAATGGTAAAGTTGTGAATACAAAAAGTAATCTGAAGTACTTGGGTATCACTTGTCATAGAAGCCTGATCTTTAGGGATTATGTTGAAGTGATGGTTACAAAATGTCACAAGGGACTCAATGCACAGAAGAGTATGGCAGCAAGAGACATGGAGAAGAAAATTCTATTCAAACTATTTCAGCACTTGATCATTTCAGTGGTAGAGTTTGGATCAAGAATGCTCAATGTCTCAAAGAGTCAGCTAGTGAAACTAGAGCGCATATGCAATGAAGCCATGTGGGTGATTCTCGGATGTACAAAGGACACCACAATAGTGTGCATGTGATACATCCTGACATTGCCGACGATAGTGAGGGCTGGTCTGGTTCGCAAGATCAGTTCCGCGTCTAGCGTTCGTTGTCTCGGATGGCTGTGTGAGGTGCACCAAAATGGGATCTTCCCAGCCAACGCAAGTTAGCGAGGCAGGCGTTTCGAAAATGTAACCGCATCGTGCAGCCAGGGTCGTGGTTTGAGCAGGCAAAGGAGCAAAATTTGTACGACTGTTCGACAAAGTCTCGATAAGCGCCCACACTCTCTCTCTCTCTCGATGAATAGTGGGCCTGCAGTCAGTAAGCTGGTATAGCTTCTTTTTTTCGGTCAGTCCTGCCGGCGTAGCTTGAAAGCTCGTTGGTAGGCGTCCGGAGGGTTGGTTTTGGCCTGAGTG
>JACEFZ010021114.1:0-65591 GCA_014155875.1 Cepaea nemoralis
TTTTTTCGAAGAAAAAAACTTTTTAGCCCCCGAGGGGGATTTGGGCCCCAAAAAAAAAAAAAAATTTTTTTTAAAAAAAAAAAAAGGGGGGCCCGATTTGTTTTTTTAAAAAAAAAATAAAACCAATTAAAAAAAAAAATTAAAAAAATTTTTTTTGTTTAAAAATTCCTTTTTTTTTTGTTTGGTTTTTTACTTTATAGCCCCAAAAAACAAATTGTATAATATTATTGTTAAAATTTTTTTCCCCAGACTCATATCTTAGTTGTATATGTATTAAAATATACCATTAGACAAATAAAATGGTTACAAAGTTATAGATAAAATAACTCAGGATACAAAGGGTTAAAACATTAACGCTGATTATCACAACAGCCTTCTTACCAACACAAGGTACTCATGAACTTATTACTCATAAAGAGAATATTAACTCTTTTCTGAACGAAGGATTTTAAATAAAGTCCTATGTATTGCTTTTATTCTAGACAGAACCATCAGTGTTTATAAAATAAAGTTAACTTAACCAATTTTCAACATATTTTTAAACAAGGTAACTACTATTCAACAGACAAGACAATTCAACTTAAATCATGAGTTAAACGAAATAAAATTACAACAGGATATCATACCCCCCTCCCCCCCCCCCCCCCCAAGTTTTTAAATCATTTTCTTTCCTCCTCATATCAAATAAAAGTAATTAACCAATTCAAAGAAAGACGTTATGCAAAATAATATGACATAATCCTATCCATTGTTAGTCACTTTTACGGACTAACAATAATTTATTTATCTATTAAGAAAACTCAACAAGTCCAATCTTAAAATCAAATGTCAATCATTTTACAAAACCAAGTCAATTAAAAAATACTATAACATATCATATATGATGCATTGAAAGCTCAAATTCAATAAAAACAACTGTCTTCTCACTAAAGAGAAGGTTTTCAAAAAAAATAATTCACATAGAATTAACTACTTAAAGTAACCAAGCAACATTGGCCTCCTATACGAACGAATGTAACACATATCTCTTCACTACAAGCGCTACTCTTACAACCGTAATAAAAACATTCAATGCTAGGCCAATTAACCTGCATTAATCCCAATATATATATATATATATATATATATATATATATATATATATATATATATATATAGATATATATATATATATATATATATATATATATATATATATATATATATATATATATATGTTACCTACAGACTATATTCTCATCCTAACGTAGAACAATATCTGTTCTCTCAACACAAGTCATTAATCAACAAATGACTGTACTTTTTCTGGAAGTCAATCATTGATTATCTCCCCTCTTAATATTTCACTCTTTACAAAACTAATTCCTAACACATTACAATATTTGAAATATAAACCCAAACAACCGCTGTAAACTACAGGTCAAATCATTTTATCTATTACTAGTGTGACGCTATCCCAATGTCATCTACCAGTCATCTATCTACTAATAGAACCTGTGGCTCGGTACACTAGTTGTTTCCCCTAGATTTGCACCAAGAATTACCACAATTTCTTAAACATTACCGTTACTACGGTATTTCCACAATGCTACAACCACCAAACAAATTGTCTATTTACTACAGACCTCACCAACACATCCAGCTACTAGATTTGTCAACAACTAATTCTATTCATTAAGTCTCTCATCTACCCGACGCAACTAACATTTCATTCTCCTGCATCAGTACTTTCTAACATCTCACCACAACAACTCTAAACTATCCTCAACTTTCTCTTAACTTCGTTCACACACCGCGATGGTAGTCAAGCCAGTCACATTTATCGGAACACGTTCTCTAGTACTCTATTTATAATACTCTGACATTCATTTAGCTAATCTTGTTTACCTCACTATCTTTCACTCCTCCTCCTATTTATCGGGACTCTTTCAGAAACAGCAACCAACACCACATATTACTAACGACAGACCTCATTCAACATTCTAGCAATTACTCACCACAGTCTAAGCGTGTCAGTTCCACACACATTAACACAAGATATACTAAACGCCTCATATATGCATGCGTTACTACTACTAATCAGCTGACCTCGTTCTATCTATACACGACGCACATATGTTTGTCTTCATTTTTCCACATGCAAGAACAACGCATTGCCAGACGAATTACTTCAACACTCAACAGGACTTTCGCAATTCAACTGTTTTCTTATTTCTACTTTTCTCACTCATTCACTCCTTTTCCAAGGTCAGAACCTATACATTATCTCTCGCAAACTATATCTCTTTTACACATTAACTAGCACTATCAACGATCTCTCAGAACCAACCTCATTCCGCTGAGCCACTAACCTCGTAACCATCATTCTATACTTCTCCACAGAACAACTTTCTCAGATTTAATCACCTCTTCTTTCTCCGCAAGCATCATGTAATTACGTCAACCCCCTCACCAAGAACTCTTATTCTTCAAGCTTCCACAGTCTTTTACTCTTAATACTCTTGCGCTCCACTGGCTATTTTACACAGGATACTCAATTCCTCCTTAATCTATATCTCCTCATCAGACACTCTCGTTTCATCTGCCAATGCTACTATACCTACTTCTTAAACTACCAAGCGAAACTATCTCAGACATCAAGTCATATCCCTAAGTCGAACCAACTCTAGTACGAGCATTCATACTTAGTTTATCTCTCTCTCTGCTAACTCTGTGCTGGATCTCCCCTACTTTAATCACACCAGTTATACATCACCCAACGTGATCAACTCTCTCTATCTAGCCATTCCGGACAAGGGACATTTCAATGTCTACATTGTTTACTCTCCCCACACCACAACCAAACACAAGATATTCTTTATAACGTATCCACGTAGAATATTATATCAGTTGCCGTGACTCTCTATCCTCAACAACACTATTGTCTACCCTGTACCATGTGATGCTACACCAAAAAAAAATTCATCTGCCTATTTTAGACAGCTCATATGTATATGCTCAAACCGCAATTCCTCTCATAAGCCAAAACAATGCCATCTGTCATTCCTCACCCTCGGAATTCTAACAGTTATAGAGTGCATCTAAGCCAAATATTTCATTGTCTCCTAGTACTAATGTGCGTCTCTCTTCAATTATGTCATCTTCAATATCCGTACTTGTTAATCCGTTGTTAAAGTACTCAGGTCTTAAGGTCATATATTCTCTGACTTTTCTTATGTTATTTTCTGACGTCAAGTAATTTCTGCTATCTGTCTATTACTATTCTTCTTCTTCAATACTTTCTTTCTGTTCCCTTTATTTGTTACTCCCGCCTTTATTGCATCGATCTGCTCACTGTTTTCTGTATCCCTTACATAACGCTTATATTTCCCCATCTCGTCTTCAGATGATACACTGATGATAGTTCCCTCATCAGACTCATAATAGTTGGCGATAATATCCCTATGGTCCTCACTAAAACGTCTGACCTTCTTCTTTTCTATACCTCTATCCCTCATTCTCCTGTTCGGGACAACTTCAATGTCTTTACCTGAGGAAACTGACATATCAGTTGTACCTTTATTGACTATCAGACTGTTTATATTTCTTTCCCCAATACTTTTCCTCTTTGGTCTCTTTTCGTCTTTAGTTCTCGTCTGTTTATCTTTCTTAATTTCAACCGTGTCTCCCTTAGTCACTTTCAAGTGAGTTGGTTTTGATTGAGTCTCTACTAACTCGGTTTGACTTCCCTTCGTTATCTTGCTGGTTGGTTGTACCTGGACTTTTTTCTCTACTGTATCAACTTGTGTCTGTGTGTTCTCTTCTACCATTTCAATCACCTGCGTCTGAGTCTCTTGGTCTATTTTCTTTACCATTACTTGTCTAACGAGTCAGATTCGCAACCACCTTAGGAGTAGTTGAATTCCTACTTACGTTTTCTACTGTGTTCTTTGACCCTGACTTCAAATACTGTCTCCGTCTTTGCTCAAACCAATCGTCCCGTCTTTTTTTTGCAGTCTTGCTATGGGATGGCCATAGTCTATTGGAAAGGTCTCTCTCAGGGGCATTCATATACCTATGACATTTATACCAGTCCGACTTTTCACTATTACGTCTACTTACACCGTCTTTTACCCTATAAACATCAGGCCTTGGTTCGTCATAACCAACCTGATAATCAGAACCATATTGTCTTCTGTCTTTATTAAGTAGTGGCTGTCTCCTGTTATTCTGTCCTACTCTATTGCAGTCTACCTTAAATCTATAAGGCTCTTGTCTAGTCGTTCTTCTCTGTAACGTTTCCACAAAATTCTCTACTTCACTAACTGCCACTTTTAACTCTCCCAACCATGCACTAATACGTTTTACTTCTGTATGCAGGTAGTTCATACTCATTTCTCTATAATCTATCCCAAGCCAAAACAATATGCCTACTTCTTCCTCTGTATATTTCTTGGTACCTGTAAGAAGAAAAAACCTCGTCTTGAGCTTTGCTGAAATAAATTTCAATTATGCATGTTTTTCCAGCGAAGTGTTGAGTTTGTCCATTGCCGTACCTACTCCAGTCAACACCAGTGTTAACGCAACTTGTTCTGCCATATTGCAATGTGCTGAAATATCGATTTATATAAGCAAAAAAAAAATAATCAATAATCATTAATATACACTCTTAATTTAACTAAAGGACGTAATCTAATAGTTCTTCTTCTTAACAAAATGAGTTCACATTATTCAATAATTTTTCTATTTAATAGAAAAAGTTATTTGGATTACCCTTTCTTGTTGAAACTAATTTTCCAATGGTCCAATCGAAAATCAACTCTGACATATTCCTCTCGACGTCTATGCTCTTGTATGCCGAGACTGAGAGGCACGGTATCTGGCACCCAAGTACTCGAACCAGGATCGACAAGGCGGCCTCAGCACCCCGCAAGGATCAACAAGGCTCGATAAGGCTCGATAAGGCTCGATAAGGCTCGATAAGGCTCGATAAGGTTCGATAAGGCTCGATAAGGCTTGATAAGGCTTCGCCACCGAAAGGGCGAGTATGTCGTCTTATCTTCACTCCATCATGACACTTTCAAATTTATGGCAGCTCTTTCCGCTCTAGGGAGTGCAGATCTGGACGAAAAATTTGGCACTTCTGGACGCCTTAAAACGGCTCGATCTGGCAATTAAAGCGACTTAAGTGGTGTCCTTTCTTCAACAGGACGGCAACCCAATTTGCCTACCCGTTTCCAAGAGTTCTACATCAACGTGATCGCTTAACATGTTGATAATCGCCAGAGTTCAAGACACCTACGATCAATCGAAGTAATTTTTCATTAGAGGTTTTCTCGTTATTTGAGCTGCTGATCCAAACGATTTTTCGGTTTTGATCCCATCAAGCGAGTTCAGATTTAACAATGATAATAGCTCCTGCTCTCCTCTCAAACGGCGACCAAGGTCATATTGTCAGAATCTCGAATGTCTCCAACCGAGATGCAGGAACATCGTTACGCCCGCCAGGCGAATAGTCCCCAACCGGGATGCAGTAACATCGTTACGCCCGCCAGGCGAGTACTAGTTACCTACCCGCGAGTTGCTGGCTGACGTGATAGCCAGCGGTCAGGCAAGGACAAAGCAAGACGCACGCAGTCCTCGTGAAGCCAATCCACAGAGGGAAAGCGCTGTGCGAGAAACAGACAGACCGCTTGGGTACTCGGACAGGACTGGACGTGTGGGTAGAGAAAGGCTTTGTGTAGTTCTATGCCCGAAAGTCGTATTCTTGTATATCTTGTGAGATAGACTGTAAAGCTGTGGGTTGTCTGTAAGTGTATTAATGTATTGCATATGTATTGTAATGATCATCACATGCCAAACTAGATCGTATTGCATGTGACTTGTAAATAAATCCATTGAACTTAGTATCGTTGTGTGTCAAGTCCAATCATGTTGTACTTGTACTTGTCTCACATGTGTTAGGTATAACGAGCCAGGTTTAAGACCCTGACAATATGCTGGTTCAAGGGTAACGTCTCTTGTAAAACATATTGAAGCTCAAAGCAACGGTTATTCTGGAACATGATGGCAATCCTTAATTTGATACACAGCTTATAATTCCCATATGTATGGCGGACTCAAAAAAAAACACCAGCCAGGTCACCGCAGTATTTGATCAGAGACGCACTGTGTAGCGAAGATTTGATCAGAGACGCTTTGATAGTACTGTGTAGCGAAGATTTGATCAGAGACGCCGCCTTGTTGACTTTCTCTGCAAGCGACAATTTTCAGCTTCCATTATGCCGTGGTATTGACGAAAATACAGAAACAGCCATGTTTCTGTTCTGGAGGGAACTTACATTCCGCGACAAACCATGAGCCGCATCCTGGTCACTGGCTCCATTTTCACTCATGTAACAGAGTGAACGGTTAAACGATGATATCAATAGATGACATTGAAGCCTTTGTTGGGTGTAAACAGCTTTTATTGTCCCGTATTACAAAGTTGATATAAGTTCTTGAAAATACACCCTCACTGAACACAGGTAAAGTTGGAACTGTTTATATCTTGACGTCACCCGTGAGCTTCCCTAACAATAGTGCTTTCAATAGTGCTCACGGGTGCGACATTTCCTAAACCTTCTCTATTTCCCCCTAACTATCTATAACAGAGATGGAGCTCTGTTATAATAATTCGCAGGACGATGACAGATATAAGGGAAGATCATTTATATAAATGGCAAATAACAAAGGGCCAAGTATAGACCCATGAGTTACTCCAATATTAATGGTTGTCAGCGACTTGTGCGCTGCAGCTTTCAAGACTCCGCTACTTTCGCACTGCACGAAATAACAATTCATGACATTTGCGAAAGGAATGCAATTTATTCAGAGCCGACATGTGAATGGCTCTACAAGCGTTAGGTTTCATCATTGTTACACAATATGAATACATCAACGTGATGATAGATGATGCTAGCATTACACAATCTAAATGATATAGCCCTATGTTTGCCTATGGCCTAGAAAGCTATCGTATTGGTTAAGGATACGTCTGCCCTCTCTACCGTCTCCAGTCAGTCTGTCCCGCTACACATAGCGTGGACCAGCACGGACACTTTACTCTCCGTGCAGTCGCTAGTATTGCGTGCCTGGTCTTGCCAGCACGCCGGCTGGTGAGTTTGAGTAACCTGCCATATCACGGTTACTCGCAAGGACCCGCAACCCAATTGCTTGGGGAAAGCCCTCGCTCATCCGTACTCGTTGCCCTCTGGTCTGACACAAATGTGTCTCCCAGTGAGGTTATTAATAGTACTCGGTGTCTTCCCTGTCTGGGTGTCTCTCTACTAGCCCAGTGTTAACTCATTACTCCTGTAAGGTCTTATTGGAGATGCTGACAGGGTCCCCTCCCCTCCGCGAAGTGTTACTTCCCTTTTCCTCATGTTTGTAACACTTCTTGGTCACAAAAGAAAAATTGGTTGTCCCAATTTTGTCAGATCTCCAATAAGTATAGAACTTTCTAGTTTGGGGATAGAACAATATCTTCTACCTTCATTCACAGTGTTCTATCTTTTCACTTGGCTGATTTAGTAGCCCATGTCTCAGTATAGTTGGATCTATAGATATCTTAAGGATTGGTAGTGAACCGGAAACCGTTGTCTTATGACTTATGTCCTGGCTTCTGTCGTTTGACCCTATGTCTTTTGACTTCCACCCATTGACTTCCGTCTTGACCTGTTCCTCCTATTGCCCAAAATGACAACCCACACACTAGTTGACTCTATTATGAGTACAACACATGAGCACCAAGTGTTCATGTTCCCATCAATATCCCCTCCAACTCTATACACATAGCTCTACTGTTCACCTTCTTGCTTCCGCATGTGAAAAAGCTATGTTCACTGTTACATTTAGGTTTCTGATTATTTATTGTGTCCCCTGAATTTAGAGTTATTGTTCTTTGATTTAATTGGTGTGTGCAACTTTTATGTGTTCGTTTTCCTGTTTGTTTGCGTGTTTTCTAATAAACTACAGTGTACTTAACTCTCTAACATGTGTATGCGTTAGTGTACTAAATGTGTGTGTTCCTTCGAGCGCCGCAAATCGGTTTATTGTGGTTACAAACGTTCGTTATTTTTATTTGTGACCACAACTCCGTTTTCTGAAGCTCAAAGTACGTTCTCTCTATACTCTGCTAAAGTGTGGCTGTAACACATATAAAAACCTTGACAACACATTGGAAACACACATGACACAGACAAGTCAAATAAGACCTTTCCAGCGGTGGGAAAAAAAATTTTCCGCTGTCTTTCTCTCTCGCTCTCTTCCTTTCAATGTTTACTAAGTTTTTGCATTCTCTCCTCGCATTTTCTCTTCTTTCATTCATCTTTCATTCCCTTTCATACTGTTCTTTCACTCAGTCATTCTCTCGTCATTAAAATATGTTTCATAGTATCACATACATAAACAATATATATATACAATAAATGATTGGCTGAATTATAACAGTAATCACGCCAAATGACTGTGCGTTTTGTTTGCACGCGTCATGTCTATACAAAATATATACATAGTTATAAGGATGGTTTGTTACCGCTCCTGACATAGTAACTTCCATAATTTGGTGTGCTGACCTAAATTACCTTCAAGGGAAATAATTTACTACTACTTTCATTTAAGAGAAATGGATTAATTACCTTAAATGTTATTTGTGAAAAAGATGATATTAATTCCTAAATGATTGATGTTAGTTTTGAAATGATATTTAAGCTAAATGGATGTATAAATGATTATGATTATAAGTTAATTAACTAATATCAGATCTAATAATTGTATTTCTATAATGGATGTTTTAATAAATGGGTTATTAATTAAATGATGGTGATTTCTAACTACGCAAATAAGAAAATAAAGTTATATATGCGTTTACACAATTTGCAATAGAATAAATAATAGAAAATGAAGTTATAGATACTGTAAATAAAATAATAATGTACATATATCACAGTTACATTTCTATATCTAATTACACTAAGTTGACGTCCTCCTCTGCGTTGTGAAGATGGAGCAAATCTCTTTGTAGACTATTCTAACATAGTTCATTCCGCCAAAGTCTTTAATGCTCTTCTTGAAGGATAGTGTATTAATATAGTTGCCTACCACTTTATGTAGGTCCATAGCTAACCCTGTACTGTTATTCGGGGTCTAAGCGTTGGTTCAATAAGTTCTAGATTCGGGGTCTCAGCTGGGTTCGCTGTCCTCTTGGCGTTAGTTCCCATAATCTAAATTACGTGTGTCTCAGCGCATGTTAATTCTGCGTCTGTTCGTTACACTTTTCATAGCACTGTTCTATTCACACAAGTTATATATCAGGCGATAGTAACGCACTTACGATATGTCTTACTCACCACACATGGCACTTGGTTATTTAATATTACAGTGTCACTGTTTCTGGTGGTGTATGGTCGCTTCCTTCCTGTAACTCAGGTATTTGAATGGCTGAAGGACGACTCAAAATGTCTGCAATCGTATTTAATCTCCCTTTTAAATGCTGGATGGTAAATGTGTAATTTTGGAGAATCAAAGCCCACCTGTAAATTCTATTGTTGGTAGGATGTCCAGATTGCATCACAGACAATGGAGAGTTATCGGATTGGATTACAAACTGCGCTCCTGGCAAAAATCGATGAAACTTTCTCACACAATAGATCAAACTAAGGCCTTCCAATTCTGATGCTGAGTATCTTCCTTCAGCCGGAGTGATCTTGCGACCTACGGGGTGGAACGTCCCGTCGTAGAACTGACCTAGTATTCCAGATATGGATATGGCACTCATATCTGTGCGTAAGAAATAAGTGAGTTTTGGATTAGGCATACGAAGGATAGATGGAACGATGAAAAAATGTTTCAATTTCGATACCGCACTAATTAATCGTGCATCTTTTACAGATAACTTAGCCGAAGCTTTTAAGATGTTAGAAAAAACACTGGTGATTTCCCCCAGGTTTGAAATGAATTTAGTATAGTGGTTTACCAAACCCAGTAAACTTTGGACCTGTTTTTTGGTCGTTGGTATTGTCAAATTCAGAATCTTAGTGACGATTCTGTCATCAGTTTTCAATTGGCCCCTGCAGATGGTATGACCAAGGAAGTCAATTTGTTCCATGCCCAACTCTACTTTGGACGGCTTAGCTGTGAGTCCAAACAATCTCAACCTGTTGAAGACTTGTCGACGTTTCAGTAGGTGTTTTGTCCCGTCTTTTGTCTGACTGCATCTGTTATTTCTATATGTCGAGATATTTGTCGCAGTTACGTTTACTGTAGGAACTGGTAGTTCCATCTCGTCCAATACTGTTGTGCTACTAGTTGTGTGTGCTGTTATCTGGCTAAGTGTGTTTGCGTTGTCGCTGTTGTGTGTCGCCCTACCTAGTGAAGTTGAGTTATGTATGTCTGTCGTCTCATTGCTTGGTGTTGGTGCAATCTGTTCGTCTGTCTGTTGTACTTGTTGTGAAACGTATGGTTTCAGGATGTTGATATGAAATATCTCTAAGTGTTCTTTTATCGATATTTCATGATCCGCATCTGATATTTTGAGTTCAACGTTGAGAGGCCCTTGGCAACATGTTAGTACCATGTTATGTTTATCAGTTAGTTGAATCACAGCCTTTTGGTTTGGTTTAAGGTGAATCGTTTTAGTACCCTTGTTTGGATAGTTCTGGTTTCCATTACTCGACACCTGCATTAGGGGTCCAGTAATATCGACCGCTATACTTTCAAGTGGTCTAGATGCTATCACTGACCGTTGCACTTCGGTCTTTACATGCTTTTTCTTTCGTACTCGATGTTGACACACAGTACAAGAGCGACAGAAAGATTTTATGTCCGAACAAAATTTCGGCCAGTAAAATTGTGATAGAATTCTGGCTCGCGTTTTATGATAGCCCAAATGTTCAGCAAACGGTGGTGAATGTGCGATTTTTAGCACCTTTTTCCGGTATGTTACAGGTAACACCGTCTGCTGAATTTCATGGTTATTATATGTGTAATAACGCATGAGAATTCCGTTAACCTTTTTAAAGTACCAGGAAGAATTTTTAGAAACTTTCTTTCGCTCACACAACAAGTTAAAATACGGTGTGAGTGTTTGGTCGGTGCTTTGTGCCTCGCTCAACTTTTGGCGAGTATTGTTGATATCTGCACCACTTAGGTGTTAGTAGCTGTAGTGTTTCATTTTGTAAGTCAGTATAACTTGTTTCTGTATCTGACTTAGTTACAGCGTTGACCATGTGTGTTTCATTCCAGGCTTTTATGTTGTCGTCTGTACATTCTTTCAATGCATCAAGACATCCCTAAAATAAGATCCGTACATGGATCTTGGAGGATAGCGCACGTAAATGTGCCGGTAAGGAACGGGGTATTGATATGCGCTTTTGCCAGTGGATATTTCTCGATGGTACCCGAGAAAGTACGGCATTTGACAAATTCACCCGTATAATCTTCTGTTCTAGCAAGTTCTCTCCTTAATCCCAGTATAGTACTGCCGCTATCAACTAAGCATTGGCATGGTTTACCATTGACCTGTGCATCGTAGAACTTAAGGTTACCTCTGGAGGCACATGCTGCATTAGCTTCTTCATTTGAACATGATATTACGTGTCCACATTTCAATCTCCCCTCCGCATGAAACTGGTGGCATACTTTGCACGTCTTAAAGTTTAAAATATCGGTTACTGATGATACACTCTGACATTCATTCGTTGGCAATACATTGACAAGTTCGGGATCTATGTCACTCTCATCGTCTGATGATGTATCGATGAGGGCTGCGTTGTTTGCCTTCATTCTCTGTCTCCCAAGACATTTATTACTATAATGGCCATAACTAGAACAAAAATAACATTTTACAGCACGTTTAAACGATGATCTTCTGCTTTCTTGCTTCTTTAACACTTGTTCTAGGTGTGACGGATATGTGGGGTTCTTATCACACATCGAATAAGTTGGGTGAAAAAGATTGCAATAATTACATCGAGGTGGTTTCTGATATGGTTTTGTCCTTCTTACTGTAGTCTTTCTGTTTGTAGGATCTATCAGGGACTCTATTTGCAAAAGCTGTAATTTCTGTGTCATATGATGTAGTTTTAAATATGTCCCGATTAGAGGAAAAATAAGCTGACCCCCGTTTCTCTAATTGTTGAATGGAATCAATATCTGACTGTTGTAAGAATTTAGCAAAAGGGGTAGGCACTGTAGAAACAACTTTGTCCATTACCATTAGCTCTTCTAGTTTTTCATAGCTGTTACCTACTTTAGCCGCCTTAGTCCATTTTTTAAATGTGCTTTGCACGTTAGAAATGTAGTCTAAGAACGTTTCAGTTGCTTTTGGTTTAATCTGTGAGAATTGAATTTGGTAACCAGTAGCGTCCAAAAGAAAATGTTGCATTATCCTATCGTGTATGTACTGGTAATTGTTTCTAAGATCTGTAGGTATGGATTCTATTACTTTTAAAGGCTCCCCACTCAGATTCCTCATGTAAATCATTGCCCAATCCTCTAAAGGTATTTTCTGTGTTTTTAGTTGGAACTCTATATTTTCAGTCCATGCGCTGATTGAATCACCTACAGTGTATGGTTTAATGAGGCCTTTGTACTTACTGAATTTGTTCTGTTCTTCTTGGCTCTTTTGTTTGCTAGAGGCTATTTGTATGTTAGAATCTACCTCCATTTCCTTCATCTTTAGTTTAGTTTCTGAATCTACCTGTATTTGCTTTTCTTTGGTGGCGTGTTCTAAGTCTAACTGTTTCTGTTTGATAATTTGGTCCGACTCTAATTTCTTCTGTTCTAACTCTAATTTTTTCTGGTCTATCTCTAATTGTTTCTGTTTGGTAGCTTGATCGGACTCTAATTGTTTCTGTTTGGTAGCCTCCTCGATCTCTTTCATTTCTTTTTGATGTTGCCTTTCTAATGCTCTTTCATCTCTGTCAAGAGCAGCTTTTCTTTCTGTTTCTTCTCTATACTTTTGATCTGCCCATTTTTCTAGCTTATCCCCATTGCGATGCCCGCCTGGATACATTCATTTAGTGACGCCATTTTGTGGCGTAATGTTAGTTCAAATGATAATATAATAATATGCACAGAATAGTTTACAATAATGTGTTAGTACATGTACATCATTTCGCTGGAAAAGAAGATGCATGATTAAGTTAGAGCATACCAAAATATTCGGAAAATATACTCATCTAATTTGTTGGACAGTACGGTACTTGAGATGTTCCACCGCGATCTTTCACACTACACACTGGTTTGATTTGCTGACACACGGGCTGCGTTCTGGTTAGTAGAGCAGCACAAATTAGACACACGCTTAAGTTGTAAATACAAGCTCACAATTCATCATATTCTATCAAATATTTCATAAAGTTGTTAATATAATTTACTATTTCATGCGATTGGTGAATGAGAATGTGATAAATAGTGATAGATGGTATTAATGATGAATGATATGATCGTCTGAATGATTGTTAGATGATAAATGAGATGATTAGTCGTATGGCCGTCAATGTCGTTTTGTCTTCGCCGTTTGACTCTGGCGTACCTTCGTTCTAGGCTGCAGTTCGTCGCTACTCTATTTATTGATTTCGTAGAATGGTGACATTGATGGCTGTATCACACGCAATGGAATGTACACGGTGGTTACGATGTTAACGTTCACTGATGATTTTATACATTTCAATTGCTTTTAGTATAATATCACACTTTCAAAATAATATTGGTAGAATTTCACACTTTACCGATCTAATTTGACTCAATTGTGGTTCACACTCCACAAAATTGGCGATCGTATAATTCACCACAAGAAAAAATTTAATTTATAGCATGTATCACAATAAATTTGTATTACTTTGCAATATATCACACATCACAAATGTTGAAACGTGCATTGAATTAATTCTGGTACAGAACTTTGTAATATCAATCGATAGCTAGCGTTCGTTTAGTGGTTTATAATACCACTTGCATGTTGGCGTTAACTGCTCGTTGAATATTACTACAACTGCCTGCTATGGCTGTTCAGAAATGTTCACTGAAATCTGACAGTAATTGTACTGCTGGCGTTCGTTCAATGTGTTCTGACCCTAATTCGCCGCTGGCGTTGATTCTTTGACCATTCTGACACCAATTCGAGGTCTAGCCTTACTATATCGTGGCGTTGGTTCACAACTTCTGACACCAATTCGCAGCTATCCTCACTGTATTGTGGCGTTGGTTCACAACTTCTGACACCAATTCGAGGTCTAGCCTGTCAGCGACTTGTGCGCTGCAGCTTTCAAGACTCCGCTACTTTCGCACTGCACGAAATAACAATTCATGACATTTGCGAAAGGAATGCAATTTATTCAGAGCCGACATGTGAATGGCTCTACAAGCGTTAGGTTTCATCATTGTTCACACAATATGAATACATCAACGTGATGATAGATGATGCTAGCATTACACAATCTAAATGATATAGCCCTATGTTTGCCTATGGCCTAGAAAGCTATCGTATTGGTTAAGGATACGTCTGCCCTCTCTACCGTCTCCAGTCAGTCTGTCCCGCTACACATAGCGTGGACCAGCACGGACACTTTACTCTCCGTGCAGTCGCTAGTATTGCGTGCCTGGTCTTGCCAGCACGCCGGCTGGTGAGTTTGAGTAACCTGCCATATCACGGTTACTCGCAAGGACCAGCAACCCAATTGCTTGGGGAAAGCCCTCGCTCATCCGTACTCGTTGGCCTCTGGTCTGACACAAATGTGTCTCCCATTGAGGTTATTTATAGTCCTCGGTGTCTTCCCTGTCGGGGTGTCTCTCTACTAGCCTAGTGTTAACTCCTTACTCCTGTAAGGTCTTATTGGAGATGCTGACAATGGTAATGGCTTGGGATAGAGATTTATTGTGTGATACTACTTGCTTTCTGTCTAATAAGAATGAGTTTATTAATGTCACTATATTAAAACTTACTTTCATTGTTTCTAGTTTGTTAATTAGGATAGTATGATCTATCATATCGAATGCTTTTTTAAAGTCTATAAACATCGTTCCACATAGAGTATTGTTGTTAATATTTTGATGCCAGTTTTCTATCATGTTTGTTAGGGCCGTATGGCAGAAATATCTTGGCCGAAATCCTGACTGACTGTCAGCTATTAGTTTGTGGCGAACTAAGTGCTCTAGTGTTGTTTTGTGGATGTGCTTTTCTAGCGGTTTGGATAAAGAGGATAATATGGAAATTGGCCTATAATTACTCATGATACAATCGTCTAATGAACCAGCTTTTAAATGAGGATACACTTTAGCGATTTTAAAGGCTGATGGGAAGTGACCTTTGGTGAGACATTGATTGTATACAAAAGTTAGTGACTTGCAGATCGCCGGTGCAGCATAGCTAGTGCAGCACAGACAGACAGACAGACAGACAGACAGACAGATAGAAAGATAGATAGATAGATAGATAGATAGATAGATAGATAGATAGATAGATAGATACATACATACATAGATAGATAGATAGATAGATAGATAGATAGATAGATAGATAGATAGATAGATAGATAGATAGATAGATAGATAGATAGATAGATAGATAGATAGATAGATAGATAGATAGATAGATAGATAGATAGATAGATAGATAGATAGATAGATAGATAGATAGATAGATAGAACAAAACAATATTTTATTAAGCATGTATAATACAAAAAGGAGATTATAAAATAATTAATAAGACATCTTAATAGAAGATTATCTCATTAAGTGCAGAATAAGCAAAGGAGATAATAAAGTAATGAATAATACACCAAACAGAAAATAAAACTGTTCGTAACACGATATAGTGCAAATATATCTTGATAGCAATTCACTGGGTAAGACAAAGTCACTACTTAGGCCCTAGTATAACATATAGAGAATTACTGAATGGTTCAAAACTCTCCAAGATAGTCTAACACGCCATGTTAGGTGTTAACGACAAATTGCCTCCTACCCTGTTTCCAAGAAGTCACATATTGTACTTCGAAATCGAAACACACAACGTGCACTCTGGCACTTAAATTTCAATTGACGCCGAGCCGAATTTTGGTTCCAGTATTTCAACGAAGTGAGTAAGAGACATTCATGTGTTTTCTGTCTCCTGGTTGTTCCCAAGAATACAGTGATGATAACCTAAAATAATATTTCCATGATGTTTCTCTGTTATAAACTTTCATTATGTTGACATATTAATCTCCCCCTAAACTATAGGAGGAAATGTATTCTGTCTGTTTACTCATCCTGTTTTGACAATTCTTTCAGGCGCGTCCACAAATTCCCTTTTCCCATCTGGCAAAAAACACCTCACAACTAATAACACTACAGGACCTAATTGGCCCCGGCACCTGGTCCAGTCTGTCTACACCTCTCATGTGTACAATTATTCTTTCTGTGTAAGCTAACCTGCAGCTTGCTTGATCCAAAACAATACTGCCGCCGTGGGAATCGCCTTGAAATCGAACTGTCCTAGAATTGTGCAGTTTGGTTGTCAGTTGAAATGTCATAGTGGATTGGGGGGGGGGGGGGGGGTGTCATGAAGTGATTAGAACAAGAATCGCTATGGCAAAGTTAGCCATTTGCAAGACTGAAAACATACTGACCAATAAAAAGATTGGTGAAGTGCTATAAAAAACCTACACTGTTATATGGAAGTGAAATGTGAACATTAGTAGACAAGCTAAAGAAACTCTAGTGACACTGGAAATGTAGTTTCTGGGGCAAATGCAAAAACTGCCATGGACTGAAAGAAAATCCAATTAGCAAGTCTTACAAGAAACAAATGATTAATGATTAGAGAAATTGGGCGCTGACGATCAAGATATTTTCGGCACGTTATGAGAGGAAATAGACTAGAGAATGTAGTGACAACTGGCACCATTAAGGCGAAAATAACAAGAGGAGGGCAGAGAGGTAAATATATTAATGCCTTTGGCGCATGACATAATCAATTCAAAAACGCAGAGCTGATCCACGACTCTGAGGATCGTGTGAGATGGCGAAACAAGACCGCCCACGTTTATTAGTATGACACATGATGATGATGTAGGTAGGTACGTAGAGAGACAGACAGCCAGACAGACAGACAGACAGACAGACAGACAGACAGACAGACAGACAGACAGACAAAGATAACATGTTTTATTTTCAAATAAAATAATTGGGCACAAAGATCCGTCTTACGTTCGACCCGCGCCCCCGGCCCCCACCCCCACTCCCTCAGTCACTCATCTTTCGTACAAATGAGAGAGTGAAGATGGAAAGAGATAGAGGATATGGGGAGAGATATATAGAAAAACAGAGAGTAAGAGACAGAGAGGGATAGACATAACGAGCCTGCCTGTATGCCACGAACTCCTAACAAACAGCTACCAATCTTCGCTATGGCTTAGATGATATTGAGTCGCAGTTTCATGATTCTCTGTCATGCAGAATCATCATCATCATCATCATCATCATCATCTTCCACTTCTGCCGTCAAGTGTCGTGGGGAGAAATAATATTGCGTTCCAGCGCCTGTAGGCGGCACTGGGTAGTGTCATTCTGTGTGATTGTACAATGTCTTTGATGTCATCAATCCATTTTCTTCTTGGACGTCCTCGTGGCCGTGTCGCAGATGATCTTTGATGTAAGGCCAGTGATGGTAGTTGCTGGTGTTGCATTCTAACGACATGGCCACACCACTTGATTTGCTGCCTTTCAATAAATGTGGCACAATGTTGATCCCACAGGCTGTCTGATAACAGCATTTCTTACTCGGTCTCGGATTGTTAAGTTGGCAGCTCTCCTCGGGCATCGCTTCTCGCAGGTGTTGATTTTGCGAAAGTGTGATTTGGATAAAGTCCAGGTTTTAGATTGGTAGCATAGGGTTGGTGTGAATATACTGTTTATCATCTGTCGTTTTGCGGACATGGGTATATTTGGATGTTTCAGTAAGGGTGATAGTTGATATGTAAGTGCACTAGCTTTTTGACATCTTATTTCGATTTCTCTGTCCAATCTGCCATCTTCTGTGATCATACTTCCAAGATATTTGAATTCTTTAACTTGTTTCAGAGTTGTGCTATTTATCTGTATACTTAATGGGCCCGGCGATCTGCTAACTTGCATTACTTCAGCTTTTGCTGTGTTTATATTCACATTGTATCTGCTGCAGGTTGAACTTAGATTATTAATATGATGTTGTAGTCTGCCCTTATCGCTGTAAAACAGGCACTGATCATCTGCAAATAGAAGTTCATTTATTTCCTGTGGACCAGTTGTTTCATCTGGAGTAAAGAGTTCTAAATTTTCTGAATCTGTTCTGTCAAGACTTGCTTCTTTAGATATTCTGTCCATGTAGACATTAAATAGCAGAGGAGAGAGCACACATCCCCGTCTCACTCCTGTATTGACTGTGAACATATCTGATATACCTTCTTGTGTTCTTACTGCACTTCGGCTCGAATGGTACATGGCTGCGATGTTTTCTAGCAGTTGCCCGTGTATCCCATAGTCTTCAAGGATGGTCCATAATTTGTATCTGTCTACTCTATCGAAAGCCTTTTCCTGATCTACAAACACAATATTCTGCTGGTCACTATATTCGATAGTGTTTTCACATATTTGTCTAAGTGTAAATATTGCATCAGTGCAACTTTTACCTTTCCGAAAACCTAATTGTACTTTGCTTAACTGTTGTTCAACTATGGGTCTAGCTCATTGTTCCAATAGTTTTGCGTACTTTTTCCCTATATCTCTGTATGTTTCACACTCTCACATATTGCCTTTCTTTTTCCATATTAGTACTATTATTGCCTGTTGCCAATCATCAGGGACTTTTCTTTCTTCCCATGCTATATTGAAAAGTCTTGTTAGCCATTTAACTCCTGTTTTCCCACAGGCCTGAATAGCTTCTATGGTTATTCCATCTGGACCCAGCGATTTGTTTTTAGGACTTTTCTGTATAACTGCTTTGACTTCTGCAGGTATTAAATTTGGTTCTTGTTGTCCATGACTTTTAGGCACAAAAGTGAGGTTTTCTATGTTATGTGTGGGGTTAAGTAGTTCTCGAAAGTATTCTGCCCACCTTGCTAGTCTTTGTTTTGGATTAAATATTGGTAAACCTCTTTTGCTATTTATGATGGTGGTTGGGTTGTAGCATGTATCTCTGTTTCTCGTTGTATTGACACGTTTATAAAATACTCCTGGGTAGTCTTTGCTAAGGGTCGCCATCTGTTCACCGTAGATTCTCCAGGATTCATCTTTAAATGTTCTAATTGTTCATTTGGTATTTCGTCGTGCAATTCTATAAGTAATATAGTCTTGTTTATATTTAGTTGTGATCCATTTTTTGAACGCTACCTTCTTTTTCAATATGCTTTCTTTAACTTCGTTGTTCCACCAAGCTGTTCTTAATCTTTTGTCCTGACCTACTGTCTTTGTTCCACATTTATTTTTCAGTGTGTCGAGCATGGCAGCCTTGAAAATTGTCCATTCCTTATCTACGCTTGAGCAGTCGTCAGGGATGTTCTTATGTAGATTTTTGATTTCTTGATTGAATTGGTCTTTAACTGTATTTTCCTGAAGCCTCCTATAATTGATGACATGTCTTGTTACCTTTTTGTTTCTTTCTTTCATGTATGTTGGAATCTTTTTTATGATTACTCATACAGAATCCAATGTTCGAAATCAGCTGCGGACGATTTGCAAGCAGACAGTTTTACGTTGACTGCTATAGTAAGATGCGTCAGTCGTCCGGAAAGTAATGTCAAACTACTTAACTAACATTTCTTAGTAAATCACCAACATCCAATAAATGCTAGGGTTGATTGTAACGTCCTGTACAGAGATGCAGCTAACATAACACTGCTGCAAGTAGATTACAAGCATATGGAACAAACCATGTATATAAATCTTTGCAAAAACGAAAGCAAAGCATAATGCATTCTCTTTATTAGTTTATACTTGTCTTATATATATACTTATACTTGTCATCGTCTCGAAAATAAACATTCACATCAGGCCACCACGGCGTCCCGAAGGGGTAAAAATGCAAAAAACAACAACTAACTGTCATCCGCCTAAACAGCAAGAAAATGCAGCAGTCGTTAAAAAATATCGAAGACCGCCTCAAGCCCAATGCTGCTGCCAAACAGGATACAGAGACAGAGTGGAGAGCCCTAAAGGACATAATTTACAACACTGCTATAGAAATCCTGGATCCAACCCCCCGAAAGCATAAAGATTGGTGTGATGAAAATTCCGAAGACATCAACCAATTGCTGGCCGAGAAACATCTTCTCCTCAAGGCACATTTGAATGACCCGAAGTCAACATCAAAAAATCAAAAAAAAAAGATGCCTTCAAGAACATTCAGAGAGTAGTGCAGCAGACACTTCGGCACATGCGGGACTCCTGGCTGAGCAGCAAAGCTGATGAAATTCAAGGCTTTGCTGACAGACATGATATGAAAAACTTCTACGACTCACTGAAAGCGGTCTATGGTCCTACATCACCAGGCATAGCTCCCCTTCTTAGTGAAGATGGGGTCACCGATAAGAAAGAAATCCTTCAACGCTGGACAGAGCATTTCAGCAACATCTTAAATGCAACTTCCTTCTTCGATGATGAAACCATCAACTGCCTTCCTCAAGTTCCCACCAATGATACACTTGATGACCTGCCAACCATAGTGGAAGTAAACACAGCCATCCAGCAAATCTCCAGCGGCAAGGCTCCTGGTCCTGATTCCATCCCAGCAGAAATATACAAGGCAGGTGGGCCGGTCCTAATAGAGCAGCTTCAAGTCTTTAAAAACTTATGGGTGAACGAGCCCATGCCACAAGATTTCAAGGACGCGTCAATAGTCCACCTTTACAAACGTAAAGGAAACCGCCAGTCCTGTGACAACCACCGAGGCATCTCCTTGCTTTCAATTGCAGGGAAGGTGTCGCCAGAATTCTTCTCAATCGCCTCACTGCCCATCTTGATCAAGGTCTTCTTCCTGAGAGTCAATGTGGCTTCAGAAAAGAACGTGGAACTGTTGACATGATTTTCGCTGCAAGGCAGCTGCAAGAGAAATGTCAGGAACAGAACTGCGAAATATTCTCCACTTTCATTGACCTTACCAAGGCTTTTGATACAGTCAGCAGAGAAGGACTGTGGAAGATCATGGCAAAATATGGCTGTCCGCAAAAGTTTGTCCAAATAGTGCGGCTATTTCATGATGGCATGCAGGCAAGAGTACAGGAAAATGGCTGAACTGTCTGAACCCTTTCCTGTCACCAATGGAGTGAAGCAAGGATGTGTCCTGGCACCAACACTGTTCAGCCTCATGTTTTCAGCCATGCTGATGAATGCCTTCGAGAACGACGACATTGGAATAGACATCAACTACCGTATGGATGGAAAGTTATTCAATCTCAGAAGGCTGAAAGCTAAAACCAAAATTAACAGCGACACCGTCAGAGAGCTCCTGTTTGCTGATGATTGCGCTCTATACGCCAACTCAGAGGCGGACATGCAACATCAGCTTTCTCACATGCCTGTGCCAACTTTGGGCTCAATATCAACTTGGAGAAGACTGTAGTTATGTACCAGCCAGCTCCAGGGAATAATCACACTGTGCCGAATATCAAAGTGAATGATCATAGACTAAGTGTTGTGGACAAATTCACCTATCTTGGCAGCACTGTGTCACAAGCTGCCACAATTGATGACGAAGTGAATGCAAGAATCTCCAAGGCCAGTGTGGCCTTTGGCAGACTGTACAAGAATGTATGGGACAGAACTGGAATAAGCCTGCAAACAAAGCTACAAGTCAACAAAGCAGTTGTATTATCCACACTGCAATATGCTTGTGAAACCTGGACTGTTTATCAGCGACACGCTAGGAAATTAAACCACTTCCACACAGTCTGCCTAAGGAAGCTACTGAAGATTAAATGGCAAGACAAGATTCCAGACACTGAAGTCCTAGAAAGAGCATCCATGCCCAGTATCCACACTCTACTGATGAAGAATCAGATTCGCTGGGCTGGTCACTTGACTCGCATGCCAGATCACAGGCTCCCTAAACGAATTTTTTACAGCGAACTGCGTTGTGGTAAACGCTCCCAAGGTGGCCAGAGGAAACGCTTTAAAGACACTCTGAAAATTTCACTGAAAGCTTTTGGAATTCATCATGACACCTGGGAGGCTGCAGCCAGAGACCGAAATTCGTGGCGTGCATCATTACGCAAGGGTGCAGTCATAGTGTGAGGCAACCAGGACTGCAAGAGCTGTGAAGAAAAGGCAGGACAGAAAAACCACTGCAGGAAATCCTCCTCCAGAAACGTCAAGCATTCCTTGCCCACATTGTCAAAGAACATTTCGAGCCAAAATAGGCCTTATCAGCCATCTTAGAACCCACGGCTCCATACCTTCAACCCCACTGGATGAAATGAATGGTCATCATCATTCTTGTTGGACAAACAACAAAAAACACATCAATGTAAAAGGGTGAAGCAACAATGTAAGAGGGTGATGCAACAGTGTAAAGCGGATGATGCAACAATGTAAAAGGGGAAAAACGACGATGTAGACGATGATAACGGCGGGGGAAGGACGACCACGTAGCCGACAACGACGGTGATGATGACACGACAGCGACCACAATTTAGACTAAAATGTTGTTGTTGATGATGATGATGAATGATGATGACAACGACGGTCGTAAGAATGACGTCATCATCAAGTGCCGTGCCGGCTGGCGTAGGCGTTCATGGCTCTCCATAGATCTCGGTCTTTGGTTTTCTGGATCAACTCTGCTGCTGCTATTCCTCCATGCCACCGTCTCAATCCATCCACCATCATTTCTCTTGGTCTGCCTCTGCCTCTCTTCCCCTCGATCTTTCCAGTTGTTACGATGTTCTCCAATGCATCTCTTCTAATCACGTGACCGATGAAAGATATGTGTCTCTGTCTTATTGTTGTATATAATGTTCTAGTTTCATTAGCCTGTTTCAGGCAGTCGTCGTTAGTTACTCTGGCATTCCAAGGAATTCGCAACATTTGTCTCAGGAACCATATCTCTGTTGCTTCTAATTTCTTCTTAATTTGTTCATTTACATTCCAAGATTCACTGCCATACAGTAAAACTGGTTCTACATAGCATTTCAGCACTCTCTTTCTTACATTCAGTGATAGTGACTTATTGCATAATATACTCTTCCTTTTCTGAAATGTGGCTTTTGCTTGCCCTATTCTGCTCCTAATCTCTGTTGTACATCTTCCATCTGATGTTATAAATGCCCCTAGGTATCTAAAATTATCTACTTGGTTAAGGATTTTTCCTTCTATTTCTATGTTACATTTTGGTGTCACCATTTTCTTTGATATTACCATTGTTACTGTTTTCTTGATATTCAAGGAGAGTCCTTTCCTTGCACTCTCTGTTACTACAACGTCTAATAATTGTTGTAGGTCTGTTGAATTATCCGCCACCAATACTGTGTCATCTGCATAGCGTATATTATTTATATTATAACCTCCAACTAGTATTCCTGGCATCTCTTTGATCTCTCTCATTATTACTTCGCTATACAGGGAGAAAAGATCTGGTGACAAGACACACCCCTGTCGTACTCCTAGTTTTTTTCTGTTCGTAACTACCCTCTTTATTTCCCATTTTAATTGCTGCTACTTGGTTCCAGTAAACATTCTTTATTATTCTTAAATCTTTCCCATCAATGTTGATATCTTCCAACATTTTAATCAGTTCACCATGTTTTACTTTATCAAATGCCTTTGTATAATCTATGAAGCACAAATATATGTCTCTATGTTTCTCTATTGACCTTTCTATTAGTGTCCGTAATGTATAAATTGCATTGTTTGTGCCCTTTCCTTCCACAAATCCATATTGTTCTTCACTAATTTCCATTTTTATTTTCTGTTTGGTCCTTCTCATTATGATTCTGAGTAGAAGCTTAGTGATATGGTTTATAAGGTTAATTGTACGAAAATCTTCACAATCAATTGCTCCTGGTCTTTTTGGTATAGCTATAAATACAGATTTCAGCATATCACTGGGTAAATATCCACTGCTGTAAATATCATTCAACATTTTGGTTAATATATCTACTCCAAATTCTCCCAATACTTCTAATTCTTCTATTGTGATTTCATCTGGCAAAGCTGTTTTCCTTTCTTCATACGTTTCATAGCATCAGCGACTTCTTCTTTTAGAATAGGTAGACCTTCTAAGTTACTATCGTCTGTTAATTCTTCCTTTTCTCCGTCATATAATTCTCTTATATACTTATTCCACCTCTTCATTATAGCACCTTCCTCTAACAATATCTTTCCTGTTTTTGATTTCAAACACCCTGTATTTATTCTTATTTTTCTTCCTGTAAGATCACTGATTTGTCTGTGGATATTTTTTGTATCTTTAATGGAATTTAATTCAATTATTTTGCATTGCTCGTTTAACCAACTTTCTTTAGCCTTCCCACGTTTATCTTTTATTTCTTTATTTATCTTAGCGTATTCTTGTTTGTCATTTTTACTCTGCTTTCTTTTGTCCATCAGTTTTAAGATTTCTTCATTCATCCATTTTTTCTTAGCTATTTTGCCTCTCTCCGGTAGTACTTCTTTGCTAGTTTGATTAACATTTCCCATTGTTCATTTATACTCTGTAATTTAGCTATCGCATTGTACCTATTTTCCACTGTCACTCTGTATTGTTCTTTCATTTCTTTATTTATTTTCAGAACCTCTTTATTAAGTCTCATGTTCTTAACCATTTTTTCCCTCTCTTTAATCCTACTTTTATTTGTCCACATAGTGATACATGATCACTATTACAGTCAGCACCAGGCATTGTCTTCACATTAATTAAAGCATTTCTAAATCTTGTATTAATTAGTATGTAGTCAATTTAGTTTCGAATTTTCTTATCAGGGCTTTTCCATGTGTACAGTCGTCTTTTATGGTGTTTAAACCATGTGTTTCCAATTATCATATCATTGATATTTGCCCATTCAATTAGCTTTTCCCCTCTTTCATTTCTTGTACCTAAACCATAATTCCCCACTACATCCTCCATTTTTCCCTTTCCTACTTTTGCATTAAAATCAACAAGTATTATTTTTATTTCTTGTGATCCAATTTGAGCCATCACCATTTCTATTTCATCGTAAAAGTGTTGTATTTTCTTCATCACTACTGCTTGTTGTTGGTGCATATACTTGTATAATATTTATATCTATTGGTTTGCCTTTGATTTTTAACATAACAACTCTATCTGAAATACACCAGTATCCATTAATTGAATTGGCTGTTTTTTCGTCTAATATTATTCCTACACCTTTTTCATGTGTATCCCCTCCAGAATAAATTAATGTGTGATTGTCAGCTATAATTTTGCCCGATCCCTTCCATCTCATCTCACTAACGCCTAATATATTCATTTTCATGCTATCCATCTCTCTTAGAACATTGGTCAACTTTCCTAGCTCATTTAATGTCCTAACATTCCATGTTCCTACTCTAAATTTATTTATTTTATTTATGATTTTGCCATAAGTAGCTGGATGACGGTCTGGTGTCACCTGTGTCTCGTGACTGTCCCTACCGGACGAGGATGTCCTAAGACAGCCATTAACGTCGTTCACTAACTCTGATATATGTTTTGCCATGAAGTCTTGGGAAGATAATGTGGTGGTTTCCCCTTGCCTTCCACATCCACATGGTGGTCTTCTTACCTCTGCCTTAGACAGCCATTTCCGACTGCAAGGACAAGTGAGTGCCCTGCTCTGCTCAGTTGCAGAGTTGTCCACTAATTCCGGTAATTAATCGGTCCCCAGAGCTGTGTTAGCCATACCGTGGTGTGTTTCCATCCTCTACCACGGGGAGGTGCAGTTGGGATTTTCCCTTCCTAAAGTTATGGTCTATGACCAAAACTCTCCAGTACTTTTGATGGTGTCTCCCGTTAAATGACCTAGGCTAAGGCAAAGGCATATCTATCTGGATGGCCTGGCCTCATAGCATAATGGACACATGAAAACAGACCTGATCCAAGATTTGGGTAATCGAGTGAGATGGCGAAACACCACCGCCAACTCATGTCGCTATGGGACAAGATTATTAATCCACTCTCATCTTCCTTTAATCATGTTCCGTCTACTGTTACTAAATTATTCAGTGCCAAAGGAACAGTCGATTTAGAACAAACGACGTTCAACATCAAATGAACATGTAATATAATATAAATTTCCATTAACTGATCATTGAATCTGCAGACGATACCACGAAACTAAACAAATAACACGGTGAAACCAGTATCCATATATCGTCCTGCTGTCAAATTGGGAAGTTACATGTGGGGAAATATTATCCTTGGGCACTGAATCAGTTAAAAAGTCCAAATCAGAAAATACGCTACAAGAGGGAAGTTGCTGGACAATGTCACGTCATGACATGGAGGACAAATACCACACAAGAGGAAAGATGCCGGACAATGTCACGTCATGACATGGAGGACAAATACACGACAAGAGGAAAGATGCCGGACAATGTCACGTCATGACATGGAGGACAAATACCACACAAGAGGAAAGATGCCGGACAATGTCACGTAATCAGTACCAAGGTTGTAAACAGATGTGATCACTAACGCCACACTGCATGGATTATAAGACAAAGGTGTTTTAAGGGGCCATTAAGTGTTTGGTGATGTAATCTTGCTGCCTTGATAATCCCAGGTAACAAATGATCTGACTTTTGTGTGACTTGCAAATCGCTTGAACTTGTAACTGAAATATTAGAAAGCGGGAACTCAACTGTTATCGTATTCATTTACAAGCTGCATGTCATGCACCTGTCAAATATTAGAAGGCGGGAACTCAACTGTTATCGTATTTATTTACAAGGTACATGTCATGCACCTGACAAAAATATAAGACCATGGGTTAGAGGCCAACTTGTGAGAGCCATATAACACATAAAGTAAAAGTTGAAACATTGTTGGCCTTGTACACAAACAATTGAGTGAGGAATTATGTGTCAAAGAGAATCACATGTCGGTCGTTTCACACATTAGAAAAATTTCCAAATATTTGTTATCTTCTGATAGCGATTAATTATATTTCAATAACAGATACTCACCTGATTATATACTTATTATGTACTTAGTATAAAGAGACTTCGGATTGTTCATAACAAGAATGTATTATTGTTGTATCCCTTTGTAGCTTATACATCAATTGTGTCCATGGTTGTCTCCCATGATAATACTATAACAGCTGTAGTAGTGTAACGTGTGCCTTGAGCAAATGAAACATACCTTTCCACAAGGCAAAACACATTATGTACAGCTATAATATAAATATATACTAATTGATGATAGACGGGTAGAACTTAACACATTCAACGACAAACAAAAGTACGTTTGGACATCATAGAAAGTGGATGGCGGAACAGGTGAAATAGGAGTGTGTCACCGTTATGACCTAACTGCTTTCCGGTGTGGTAGCAGACATGTAATACATATCAAATTAGAAGATTGCTAAGCAACAATCACTGTATTGATATTATAATGGAAACAGTATTATACAGTTACAACATTTGGGTGATATATAAATCCATGGCAGATACAGGTAGTGGCTTTAGCCGATTAATCATCCTATGGCAATTAATTAGTTAAAGAAAAGACAAAAACAGCAGGCGCAGAAACATTTGTGACTGTATATTTCAGGGCGGGGGTTAGTGTATGATGCAAGGTCGGGATTGGGGTGTCGTCTGATGATAGTTGTTGATTACACGTACACGTAAACAGTGGCCACACATACACATATAAATGCAACGTGTGTGTCTACGAATATCAATTGTAATTACAGCAGGTGACTCTGCGTTCAATGATCGGTACGTGCCTGGTCAAAAGAATATAAACAAGACAATACGATCAGATGAGATAGTCCAGCTGGCGGTTGATCAACAACAGACGACACTAGCATACTGATCAGGGAATCTGATCACCGACATGGAAGTCATGTCCTATGTGATGGTGATGGGTCAAAATTGAGTAAATCATTTGTACTGTGTTGTATGAAGCTCAAACATGCCACCAGCTTCAATGTGCAACTTTCTATTTCATGTGTTGAGTTCACAATCGGGCAAACCCGACACACGTCTGTTGCTGTATCCATAAAGACAAGCATAAATGGCACCTGCATTGCTAGGACAGACTACTGGAGTTGCTTGGTACAAATGGAATGATCCCGAAATATCAGTGAAAATAAACTTTATACTGACCAGACACACGAGAAGAACACATGTAAAGGATGCTAGGGTTGTTTCACAACATCATGGTCATAAAGAACGAAGCTATGCGGGTCATTCTAGGATGCACCCGAGTCACCCCAGTAGTGTGTATGCGTTACACCCTTGGTCTGCCTACTGTTGCTGGTAGGCACAAGGTGATGCAGGCGAAGGCATACCTCAGAGTAGCTGCAGACACAGATCACCCGTTGCATGAGGCGCTGGACGTAGTGAAGGGTCAGAGACTGATAAGAGGGAAATCATGGATGGCTCAGGCGGAGGATACGATCAGACAGGTGTGCCCCTTGGAGAACATCAAGCGAGGAGAGGAGTGGGTCAGAGTGCCAGCCGAGCAGTTAGACTTGTGCAGAGTTATAATCACATTGAGCCGGGAGTGCAGGGAATGGCCAGCAGGGGCCACGGAAGTGGAAATTCAGCAACTAATTCAGGATAATTCTCGCCCGGGTGATGTGATTATCTACACACATGGTTCGGTGTTGAGAGGTAGAAGAAGTGCCTGGGGATTCTTAGCAAAAGCTAATGGTCGACGTTTGGTGCAGGAGAGCCTGACGTATGATGACACAACATCTAGCTTAAGAATGGAGGTGGAGGCGGTCAATGCAGCTTTCCGCTGGATAGAGAACACGATACATACACACATTGTGATTGTAACTGACTCAGAAAACATGCTGAGGAGGGTGAGGACAGGCAGGCTTTCTTCGCTTCGGAGGTCACAGGTAGCAAACATCACATGGATCTTTTATCCGGGGCATGCTGGTGTGCTGGGGAATGAACAGGCGGACAGATTGGCTGGCTCGGCAAAACTTGGTGGAGTATTGATGCATGACAAGACAGACGTGGTTGCGGCCTTGTGGGAGCAAGTGTACACCTCGGAGGAGCAAATGGATCATCATAGTCTGGTAAGACTGAGGCAGAGAGGTGTGACGAGGAGATCTGGTCGACGCTCGACGTTCAGAGGAAAGGCGAGACGGACATATAATCAGATTGCTGCTGAGAATGGGGACGGAGCGCTTATGGGAATGCCCCGAGTGCTGTGATGTCGGTTCCTAAATCTATCAATCAATCAATCAATCAATCTATACAGGGACTAGATAGCAATATTTTTATTTCGAGAGTCTTAAACAGAAAATACTGTAATAAGCATTCTTAAATTCACAAAAGCCTGTATCTAAACAACGATATCTAATACAGACAAATTCATGTGATATTTGGATGTAGCAGGCCTCATTTATGCAAAGTCAGGTGTAAAATGTTTGGCATCAAAAATAAAGTTGGTTGTTGTAGGTATGTGTTATCAAATGTGTTTGTGATGATGGTAATGACTAGCCAGTGTGTTCAGTGGTTTTGTAGTCTCGCCCTAGATGAATATCCCAAGCTTGCAGAAATGTGGGGTTATACCATTGAGACATAAAGTATTAACTATATACAAAATTTACATCATGTCATGACACATGGTTTCATACCAAGCATGTTGGCACGAGATTACATATTTTGTCATTTATACTTGAGCATAATAAATACACCTAAACACTAATGAGTGATGAAAGGCATGATTGTATATTTATATTATTTTTGCTCAAACTTGGACATTATCAAAATCACACATTCGCAAAATCAACACCTGTGAGATGAGATGCTCGAGGAGAGCTGCCAACTTAACAATCAGAGGCTGAGTAAGAAACGTTGTTATCAAGCAGACAGTGGGATCAACACCTTGTGCCACATTTATTAAAAGACAGAAGATCAAGTGATTTGGCAATGTCGTTAGTATGCAACACCATCAATTACCATTACTGGCCCTATATCAAAGATCATCTGCAACGAGACCAAGAAGACGCCCAAGAAGAAAACGGATTGATGACATCAAACACATTGTACAATCACACGCAATGACACTATCCAGTGCCGCCAATAGGGCGCTGGAACGCAAATTATTCCTCCCCACGACGCTTGACGGCAGAAGTGGAAGATGATGATGATGCAGCGGGTGTTGTTTTACATGCTTTTTCTGTGTGATGTGATAATGGCTAAATTGACACGTGGCATATGGATAGTAGCAGGAGAAAATAGAACTGAATGTTTACACGGTGCTAGAAGTGGCTACCCTGATAACTAGGACAGCCTAGATGAATCACCACACTTCTACAATACTAAAGACGTGCAAAGCCATGTGGCAGATTTTCAACAGTACGATTACAGACTAAAATAATTTGTTGTTAGGAGTAATTAAAGTCTGCTGGCATACTATATCAGTGTATATGTTAGATAACTCACGTGGAGGACAATTACAATGTGTATTTATAACAGAATAAATCATGTGAGGGACAATCACAATGTGTATTTATATCTAAAATAACTCATGTGAGGGACAATCACAATGCATATTTATATCTAAATTAACCCATTTAAGGGACAATGTGCTGATAATGTTATCAGCGGTATGGCCAGGGTGTGATTCCGTCTGAGACTATCGCAGGCCAAGAGGTGGAAAGAGTGGCCACATATTCCTGCATGCATTCAGCCTACAACATGCTCTGGTCCTAATATCTCACTGACCCATAGCGGCTACCTGCTTGTTGTTATCTGTTATATAGATAAGATAACTCACCTGTGGGACAAGATGGGCTTGTTGTTAAACTGGAATTCTCTGGGAAACTAGTATCTGTTATTTGTGTCATAAAATTATTATCTATTTCAATAGAGCTGATCCACTGTGGTATTTCATCCCCAGTCATATCACGAATAATGTTGGAGATTACATCTAGTCCCGTGACATATTTCAACTTCAAAATTATACTAGGAATTGAGGGAAGTGAGTTGTTGTCAAAATTTAAGAAGGAAATATTCAAAAGCAATGAACCTGAATAAGGATCCTTTATTCGATTACCATAGAAATTGAACTGTTCTATGTTGTACAGATATGAAAAATCTGGGATAACTGTTGGTAGGTTGCTGGTTGTACTGAAGTCATTTAAACTATCCGCGTATCTACTGACTAAGTTACTGAGTAAATTTGCGTCGGAAATTCTGTTGTTATCAAGGACTAACGAATTCAAACTAGCCTCTATAGGAAGCCATTTAATATCAACAAAGTTATTCTGATTTAAATACAACCACTCCAAAGCAATCAGCTTGTAAAGAGCCTTGGGAACGGCAGTAAGACTATTATCAGATAATGTTAGAGATGTTAAACTGTTAGTCATCCTGTCGAATGTATCATCTGGGATTGTTTCAATGGATGTACCTGTGATACTTAAAGTAGTTAAATGGGAAAAATACTGAATGCAGTCTGGTCATATTTGGAGAACGTTCTAAGACAAATAAAATGTCTTCAGTGTTTGACCAATGTTCTTCATTGCGTTAATGTTCCAGTCTGTGATGTTTGATGTGCGAAATGTAAGATCTGTTAGTGCGTGCAAATGGAGAAAGGCATCTGGGATTCTCGTAAATAGAGCGCCTGAGAATGATAGTGAGGTTAAAGTCAAGGCTGACGCGTCGAATGTAGCGTCATCTGTGGTGGTAATAGGATTTTCTTCCAAGGAGATTTGTGTTAGGTTGGCTGGTAAACTTCGAGCTGGTATCGTGGTAATCTGGTTCATCAGGGGACACGCCATGACATCATATTGTACACTGTCAATTTACGATTGTTCTTTCTGTGATTCTCTAATTATTACAATAGCTTGCGGATATATCTACTGCATGGGGAAGGTGAAGGAACAACAATTACTACATTATATGTCTGTCTCGCATCCCGCATGACTATCGTACTACAAAAGAAAAGGTGGCACCCACTCACACATCAAAACATGGGAGTCTATATCAGTGTGTGCGTGAAATGTTAATACAATTGACGATCCAGTAAGCTCACATATACACATAAAAACATACCTGTCAGAGTCCTAACTACTGGCTCCGTCTAGCCCACTGGACTTGGACAGGCATATTACAACATCTACGACACATCTACTAATAACACATGAATGCAATCGGAAACTGGCAGGAGCTATCTCCTGAACAATCATTTACTCATCATCATCAAGTGCCGTGCCGGCTGGCGTAGGCGTTCATGGCTCTCCATAGATCTCGGTCTTTGGTTTTCTGGATCAACTCTGGTGCTGATATTCCTCCATGCCACCGTCTCAATCCATCCAGCATCACTTCTCTTGGTCTACCTCTGCCTCTCTTCCCCTCGATCTTTCCAGTTGTTACGATGTTCTCCAATGCCTCTCTTCTCATCACGTGACCGAAGAAAGATGTTTGTCTCTGTCTTATTGTTGTATATAATGTTCTAGTTTCATTAGCCTGTTTCAGGCAGTCGTCGTTAGTTACTCTGGCAGTCCAAGGAATTCGCAACATTCGTCTCAGGAACCACATCTCTGTTGCTTCTAATTTCTTCTTAATTTGTTCATTTACGTTCCAAGATTCACTGCCATACAGCAAAACTGGTTCTACATAGCATTTCAACACTCTCTTTCTTACATTCAGTGATAGTGACTTATTGCATAAGATACTCTTCATTTTCTGAAAAGCGGCTTTTGCCTGCCCTATTCTACTCCTAATCTCTGTTGTACATCTTCCATCTGATGTTATAAATGCCCCTAGGTATCTAAAATTATCAACTTGGTTAAGGATTTTCCCTTCTATTTCTATGTCACATTTTGGTGTCACCATTTTCTTTGATATTACCATTGTTACTGTTTTCTTGATATTCAAGGAGAGTCCTTTCCTTGCACTCTCTGTTACTACAACGTCTAATAATTGTTGTAGGTCTGTTGAATTATCCGCCACCAATACTGTGTCATCTGCATAGCGTATATTATTTATATTATAACCTCCAACTAGTATTCCTGGCATCTCTTTGATCTCTCTCATTATTACTTCGTTATACAGGGAGAAAAGATCTGGTGACAAGACACACCCTTGTCGTACTCCTAGCTTTATCTGTTCGTAACTACCCTCTTTATTTCCCATTTTAATTGCTGCTACTTGGTTCCAGTAAACATTCTTTATTATTCTTAAATCTTTTCCATCAATGTTGATATCTTCCAACATTTTAATCAGTTCATCATGTTTTACTTTATCAAATGCCTTAGTATAATCTATGAAGCACAAATATATGTCTCTCTGTTTCTCTATTGACCTTTCTATTAGTATCCGTAATGTATAAATTGCATTGTTTGTGCCCTTTCCTTCCACAAATCCATACTGTTCTTCACTAATTTCCATTTTTATTTTCTTTTTGATTCTTCTCATTATGATTCTGAGTAGAAGCTTAGTGATATGGTTTATAAGGTTAATTGTACGAAAATCTTCACAATCAATTGCTCCTGGTCTTTTTGGTATAGCTATAAATAAAGATTTCAGCATATCACTGGGTAAATATCCACTGCTGTAAATATCATTCAACATTTTGGTTAATATATCTACTCCAAATTCTCCCAATACTTCTAATTCTTCTATTGTGATTTCATCTGGCCCAGCTGTTTTTCCTTTCTTCATACGTTTCATAGCGTCAGCGACTTCTTCTTTCAGAATAGGTGGACCTTCTAAGTTACTATCTTCTGTTAATTCTCCCCTTTCTCCTTCATATAATTCTCTTATATACTCATTCCACCTCTTCATTATAGCATCTTCCTCTAATATTATCTTTCCTGTTTTTGATTTCTCATTTACTACAATATATATTACAGGCTGACAACATGGTCGCACTTCACGCTCAAACAATCGTTCACCACCAACAGCCACGCGCTAGCTCACAATGGCGATCTTTACACTGTCGCCCGCATGATCATTCACAATCACAACTTCACATCATCCCGCACATATCACAGTTAGTACATTCCTCGAATATCAATACACAACGTTCATCTCCATCTATCCGTCGCAACCACTATCGTTCTATCGTTCTCGCGTTCTCTAGATCTCCACACGTCCGTCTCTATTCGCTGCCTCACACACACTAACTCTCTCCTCGTTGACCTTCCCACATCACGTGGCTCTGTTCACGGGCTTCTTGCCTGACCGTCCGCTAGCCAAGCCGTGGTGTCTCTTACTGCCCTTTACCTCAGCTATGCTTACACTGCCTCTCGCTTACATACCGGCACTTACATTCTTCCTTACACATATAAGACCATGACATTCTCTCCCCGCACAACCAATGTGGCACTTTCTCTTGGAAATGTGACACATTCCGTTGTTGTTACTCTTGGTCCATCTTTCTAACCTTGTCAGGGGATTATATGATCATAAGTATACGCTTGCGTCCCTTTTTGCTCTGATTTTTTTCCGAGATTAACTTCAAATATTGTTCTCTCTTTTTCAGTATTGAGGTTTCTCTCAAGGTTTTGTCGTGGTCTGACAAATGTTCTGGTTGGGTCTACTTGTCATATCTCGTTATATTATTCAACCACCACTCCGAGACATTACATTCTGTTCATATTTCTCAATCGATTGTCTGTGCATTATCATCTCATAGTTATTGTGGCTATGCTGGTTTAAGGATTCTCCATTGGTTTACGCCTCGAATAAGGCTACAACTTCCTCTTACAGCATTCTTAAATTTTCTCTCTATTCAGACGTGGTTCCCCTCGTCTCTATTTAATGCACACTACTCGATTCTTTATGAGCACGCTATGTCAATGTTGTGGTCATGGTTCGAATATACTTCATGTATGTTATAGTCCCCCTTACCTCATCTTATGTCGGACCGTGAGTTGTTTCCCTTTGTGAGCACACCTCGTTTACTGTTATGGAGATTTGTTATTAATCTCTTTGGTTAGCATCACCCTGTTGGTATGTTCTTTCTTGTTACCATCTTCTGATGTTAATTCTGTACCGCTATTGCTAAGCGTCATTCGTCGGGCTATCCAGCATACGCGAAGGCAAGTTTGGTAACATTCGCGCATTGGGATTGCCAGGCGTTGATTCTCAGCATTACAACTTATTCTATTCGCCACTATACTTACGCTCATATGTACATATCACATTATAACAAAACAAAGTATTATAATAATAAAATTAGACATTGGATGTCATACAGTTAATACATCTACAATAAAATATACATCGTCGATGCCCTTATGCACGTATAGGAAACTGTTCCTGTCCTGTGAAAGTTATGCACACGGAATTACATTAACAGTGTTCAATGTTCGTTTCCGTGTTGGAATCTTTGGCATGTCTTCTTTCTCATATAATTGTTGACTTCTGTATATCCTGATATTGTCTTTCCTTCTGTATAGTGATTAAGACTGTTCACCAAGTTTGGCCAATTTGTAAGTCCATTTTGTAAAATTGCTGGAATTCACACGTATAAAACACGAATTAATTAAGTTCAGTGGCCTTAATTTTGAGTGTGGCCATGGTGCGTCTGTCTGTGACTGTCTTTGCCATAGTTGGTAGGTTGGCATCTGGTTCATTAAACTGATCACCGGAAATGAATGTCTGTACTTGTGAAGCTGTCGTCGTTGTTAGTCGATTTCAAAAGGTAAATTCTGTAGATACTCGTTTGAACACAAAGTCAATATGGGTATATCTTACTCTTTGATACATGAAATCACATGTTGAGTCTTACTGTTTTGCCGGTGACACTTTCACGTTGAAGGACCTTTCATGTTGGTCTATACAATGAAGTGTGCTGGTATCATAGCGCTGGAGTTGTACAGCAGACAAGGCAACTCTGGAGTTACTGGATCTAAGGATATAAAGTGGGTTACGGTTAAAATTTTCCGAAGGGTGGGGATTTTCAATTTTCATGTTGAGATCATTTTGAGTGCTATCTCCAAACCTGCACTCGTACATGTGTGTATACATTCAATAGTTCAAATAATACTAATACACCATGTATAGTTTTGAAATGTAATCGTGCATGTTTGTATGCTTCTCTGCAATTTGTGTATATTTTCCAAAATATGTAGGGTAATTTGTTGCTGATTTTTGTCAGTAATTCCACCGACTGATGATTTACATTGTTCAGCATAAGTATGTGTCTGAGTTGATTTGACATAGAGTTTCTCAGTGGTAACAACAAACTTTGGTTCAACAGCAATGATACAAGTAACAAAGTTTGCTGGTTTGTCATGAGTAATATCATCTGTGTTGCGTCATGACAATGTGGGAATAAAACTGTCTGTGAAGACATTTGTTTTGTATTTACAATGAGTAGTGCAAGTATAACCATCCACTGTGTGCACTTGGTTATGTGTGTAGTTAATAGGGAGTACAGGAGATATAGTATGTCCCATGATGATTTGTGATCTTCCCTCACTGTTGTGAACTGTTTGTTTTCTGCACCTTTCTTATTGTGATGATACACACCAGTTTCTGTTTTTTCTTGTTTTGAGATGGTAATCAAGTTGGTATGGTGTGGTACTTTGGTCTGTTCATCATGTTGTTGTATGATGAGTGGGGTAGTTAAGGCAGTACTTGTTGTGGTGTTAACTTTTTGCCCTGTGTGAGTTTTGGACTCTGTGTAGTCTGTCACATTTAATACATTTCCAATTAATAAATCACAACATGGATTGTCTAATAAAGCACAAGTTACTCTGCCTGATAGGAAAGGTGATTTTATATTGGCCCATGCCATAGGATATTTCTCTAATGTCCCTGAAACAGTTCTGCAATAGATGTACTCATCTAGGTAGTCTTTAGGATCAGCTATGGTCTTCCGAAGACCGATAAGACAGGACCCTGTGTCGCGTACACATGTGCATACTGTGTCATTGATGTATCCCTCATGGAATGTTAGTTTTCCTAACGACAGTCTTGAGGTTTTGTTCATTTCCTCACTTTCTTGTTGAGTATTGCCCTCTTTAAATAAGGAATGAGGCTGAGTGATGTTAACAACATTATTGAAATATGGTACAAAGTCTGATGGGTAAAACTCAGTCTGTTCTGAATTTGCAGTGTTTGGTCTTGTTTTCGTCTCTGTGATGTTTAGTTTTTCTAAGTTCTTTGCTGAAATGTCTGTTGTAATGTTTATGGCTGCATTTGCTTTTGCTTTCTTTATTCTTTTTACTCCCTCACATTCAAAACGTCTGTGGCCATAAGCCAGGCAAAAATGACATTTTGTTCTATATTTCCTTTGATTTACCTTCCCCAGTTTTTGTGCTATAATAGTATTTAGGTATTCTTGATAAGTGGGATTCTTATCGCATATTCCATTTTCTGAATGTGGGGTGCTACAATGTTTGCATAGTACTGGTTTTGTTTTCTGTGGTTTGTTTTGACCATCTGTGGCTGCAGATGCCGTTGATTTCACAGTACTTTTCTGTTGAGTGTTCTTAACCAGGTTTAAACTTTGGTTGTAATATTCGCGGCATTTTTCTAGTAAATTTTTGATAGGCTCTTTGTTATGTTCTTCTAAATATTTTGCGCATTCGGCTGGGAGTGTTGCTTTTAGTTTTTCCACTAACAAGAAATTTATTGCTTCTTGATTGTTGTCTGTATGTTTAATTTCAAATGTTAGCTTTATGAGAAATTCTTCTATTTCCTTTATATACTGGGTGAATGACTTGTCTGTAGCTGGTTTCACATTTTGTACCTCTACTTTTAGAGTCTCGAAAGAGGTTGGATAGTGTTTTAATATTTTTGTTTTATAATATTCATAGTCATTACTTGACAAATCTGGTATGATCTCCGATAATTTTCTACCTTTTATTGGTACGTGTGCTGTGTACCATACACTCCAATAATCTTTTGGGATTTTGTATTCTTGCATTTTCTTTTCAAAATTATAAGTCCACACCCGTATTAGGTCATGATTTATGTTACACTTTGCTTTGTCGTGTGCCCGTGTACTCTCGAAAGAATCTTGCAACTTTCTGTACTGATTTATGCCCCAGAAGTGTGATTGATCTGGGCTGTGTTCATTATCTGACATCATTTTCTGTTAATTTATATTTACTTCCCCCAATGATGATTTTTATACAAGCAAATCAAAGAATGCAGATTTGGGTACCTAGCAATCAAAATTAATCAACTTATCTTTATCTGCTGACTACTCGAACGCTTGATGTACAGGAACGTGATTCTCGTGCTGGTTACCGTTGACCTGTTCTGATTACGTCGGTCGCTTTGTAGAATTGAAACCTGCTGTGGAAAGAAATGATGTTATTTCCGTTCTGATTCTATTAACAACACTTTGATTTACAATTTCTTATACATATTATGCAATAAGTCTTCTTCTTTACAAAAGTAGCGTTCTTTTGTGCGTTTTACATGGGAATGTGGTTCATGTGTACTTCTGACACCATTATACCTGTCAGAGTCCTAACTACTGGCTCCGTCTAGCCCACTGGACTTGGACAGGCATATTACAACATCTACGACACATCTACTAATAACACATGAATGCAATCGGAAACTGGCAGGAGCTATCTCCTGAACAATCATTTACTACAATATATATTACAGGCTGACAACATGGTCGCACTTCACGCTCAAACAATCGTTCACCACCAACAGCCACGCGCTAGCTCACAATGGCGATCTTTACACTGTCGCCCGCATGATCATTCACAATCACAACTTCACATCATCCCGCACATATCACAGTTAGTACATTCCTCGAATATCAATACACAACGTTCATTTCCATCTATCCGTCGCAACCACTATCGTTCTATCGTTCTAGCGTTCTCTAGATCTCCACACGTCCGTCTCTATTCGCTGCCTCACACACACTGCACTCTCTCCTCGTTGACCTTCCCACATCACGTGGCTCTGTTCACGGGCTTCTTGCCTGACCGTCCGCTAGCCAAGCCGTGGTGTCTCTTACTGCCCTTTACCTCAGCTATGCTTACACTGCCTCTCGCTTACATACCGGCACTTACATTCTTCCTTACACATATAAGACCATGACAATAATCACATCACAACTCAACACACACACGTACACACACACACACACACACACACACACACACTCACATCTGTTAACTAATGATGATTATATGAAACGAATGTTGCCCGAGGGACATGCTGGCCATGAATGAGGGGGTTGGGAGGGATACATGAGAAGAAAAATATATTTTCACTGAGGTAAATGGATATACTAACGGTTGGTAGACACACACACACATAGACATATAACTATACAGACAGCAGACAGTCAAACAGACAGACAAACCGACGGAAGGACAACATTACCTATAGACAGAGAAACACAAAATCCTCCTTAAGTCACTGCTCTCAAGATAGATATATAGATAGATTGATAGCAAGGTTGACAAAAGAGCAGGCAGGCAGAATGAAGGACAGATAAACCACTGACAGATGGACACAGAGGCAGATACACAAACATAATGAGAGTTGTAACAATTTATGTAAGATACCAACGTCCTATTATTATTCTGTAAATGCCAAAAAAAAAACAATCCTAAATCTTGCCTACCGGAATCTGAAATACTTACGCCCAGACTGTGAAATGTGAAGACTGATACTTACATCCAAACTGAGAGATGTGAAATATGATACTTACATCCAAACTGAGAGATGTGAAATATGATACTCACATTCAAACTGAGAGATGTGAAATATGATACTCACATTCAAACTGCGAGATGTGGATTATGATGATCACATCCAAATTGACAGATGTTTGATGTAGTACTTACACCCAAACTGGGAAATGTGAAATGTAGTACTTACATCCAACTTGAGAGTTGTAGCATATGCTAATCGCATATAACATGTGAGATATGAATAATAATACTTACATCCAAACTGAGAGATGTAAAATGTGATTGTTGTGTCGCAAGTGAGGGTGGAACAGAAGTGAAGTGTTTATCATCACAATAAATGTAGACGCCATAGCAGTCAAATTCCTGTAAAAACAGATATAACAGTCACAATTCTATAAACACATATTTGACAGTGACATTTCTATAAACGCATTGGCAAATGGCACATTCCTGCAAATACAAATTAACAGTCAGATTATTTAAATATTGAGCACAACCCACGACTGGCAACGCTGATTGTATTCCGGTATGAACCTAAGGCCTATCCACGTCAATGTGGAAGCACTATACTCGAGTTTCGCTCTCGTTTGAGCTCGTCAGTAGTGCATATCCTTGACCGGACCCGGAAACAAACCCCGGATCACTGGCGTGTGAAGCGGGTGTGTAAACACTAGACCACGCGGCACACGCTGGACACGGCCAAATTATCACAACCGAATATTACAACGTTACCCATCGTAGGCTGTAGCTCAAGATTTGCCCGTTCTCCTCGACCGACGTCCGTCAATCGATGTGGACCCGAACAATCAGGTCTTCTCACTGGCAAGACGCACCAGGCCGCCTAAAGTCCAGCGAGCAATAATCAAATTGATTTATTTTGGTTTTTTTGGGGGATTTGAGATTTAAATATTGAGCACAACCCACTACTTGCAATGTTGATCGTATTCTGGTATGAACCTAAGGCCTATCCACGTCAATGTGGAAGCACTATGCTCGAGTTTCGCTCTCGTTTGAGCTCGTCAGTAATGCATATTGATTATTGCTCGCTGTCGCTGCACACTCTTTGCGACATGCGGACGAGCATTATCGTGCAACAAATTCACACCGCAAGAAAGCATGTCGGATCGTGTATTCTTGATGGCGTTTTGCAGCTTGTCTAGGGTCTGCAAAAAGTGGATAGAGTTGATGTTGACACCAGGTTCTTTAAAGTCGGCCAACACTAGCCCTCCATGGTAAACAAATAGGCTCAGCATAACCTTACCAGCGGAATCCTGTAACTTGGATTTTTTGGCTTTTGGTGATCCAGCAAGTTTCCATTGCATGCTCTCTCTTTTAGTGCACGGCTCAAAGTGGTGACAAAATGATTCATCGCCTGCCACTATGCTGAAGAGAAATGCATCACCATCCACTCTGTAATGCAGCAAGTGGGTCAAACACCATCCCATGCGTTCCTCTTTTTGGTGGTCGGTCAACATCCGTGGTACCCATTTTGAACACACCTTCCGATATTGCAGTTTCTTACGAACAACCTTTTGAATTGTCCCAATTGACACGTCAAATTCTTTCGCTAGCGAACGTATGCTTCGAAAACGGTTCATCTGTACTGCTGCATCAATTTAGGCGATGATTTTTTTCCTGTTGCAACAATATGCGCTTGACACGGCCGTCGAAGATCTGTCGTGAACTGACGTTCTTTCAGAAACATTCGTGCCCAGTCTGTCACTGTTATCTTCGACACACATTTGTTACCATACGCTGACTGCATTCTTTGATGAATGTCGATTGGTCGACATCCTTCAAATGAAAGAAACTGAATAATCGCTTTTTGAGCTTCTTTAGACGGAATTTGGATCAACACGGCAATTTTCTCAACGTTCAGAAGCAGGGTCTATGCATCATGGGACGATAAGCACGTGCTGTTGTATTCATTGGTCAGTATTTTTCACATGGCCATGACATGATCATGTTCAACGTACGAAGTATATTTTCATAAATATAGAAGATATACATTGAATCATCATTGGAGGACGAATCATCAATAACATTACATATGCAGATGATACAGTGTTGATTGCAGACAATGAGCAGGATCTGCAACAATTAGTAGATTCGGTTGTTGCACACAGTGGACAACTGTGTTTAGAACTACATTGTAAAAAGACACAGATGTGTGTAAGCGGGACATGATTGATACAGGAATTGATAATGCACATTGGGAGCAAGTCGCCGCTGAACGTGTTGCATGGAGGGCAAACATGAGAAATGGAATAAAGACAAAGGAGAAAATTATTTTCAGATAAGTCACACACCGAGCGTATGAGACGTAAGATGGTGCGTGATCGTGGAAATAACCACGTGTTCACATGCGACCACTGTGAACGAACATTTACAGCACGAATTAGCCTTACCAGTCACATTCGCTACCGCCATGGGTAAAAGTTATTATGCCTTTTTGAAGCACAAACTATCGTCTGTCAAGGTGCCATTTTTTTAAAATTTTGTATATATATATATATATATATATATATATATATATATATGTGTGTGTGTGTGTGTGTGTGAACTTGTGTGTATGAACTTGTGTGTGTGTGTGTGTGTGTGTGTGTGTGTGTGTGTGTGTGTGTGTGTGTGTGTGTGTGTGTGTGTGTGTGTGTGTGTGTGTGAACTTGATAAATGAGAGAAAATTCATTATGATTCGTGTAACAACACTCAGGATCTCCTTACACTAGGCAATTTACTTTACTTGTCACAGGCAGATCACCTGCGGGGAAAGGGTGGCATCCCGGCTTGGTCCTTCAACAAGACTTTCGTCCGGCGCTGACTTCTGAGCCCATGACCTGCAACAGCGAGGACACTATATCCCAGGCTTCCGTCTGTTACAGCACTTCCCTTAGTGGCTGCTATTGCTTGATGATTGGTGATCAAGTCAGGAGCTGACTCGTTTCGGCTCTTTCCCCTCCAAGTCTGGTTCATTAGCCTGCAGGATTGTTGGAGATGTGAATGTGACGTCCTGGCTCTATAGATCTCTCTGTTTGTCTGATGATGCCTGTAGGCTCGTCCGAGACAAGGAGTTTGAGTCTGCCGTACCCTAAGCCTCTGCTCCAGACAGTCCCAGACCATACACCAATAAGTGAACGAAAGCCTGGGCTATAGCATCCTATACACATTTCTTCAGGTCAAGACAGTGAACAGGGCATCTCATATCTCCTGTATATGCCCAGGAGTGAGACAACCGATATCCATCAGCAGCCAAAGTGACCAAGTCACGGGGGCGGGGACTGTGAGATCATATTTTCATTTAATTTGGAAAGTGATGCACTTACAGTGCTTCCGCTAGAAATTATCCCTATCTGCCATATGTCTGTCTGCCTCGGGCATGTGCCTTCACTAATGACTGTTGATAACAGGTATCCATTATCAAAGGTAATGTAAGAGACCTTCTGCCCTTCGGCGGCCTGCTAGATCCCATGGCTAGAGTGCCGTTTAGCCATTAAAACAAACAAACGGGAAACCAAGGTAGCAAGACTGAATCTTAAGAGCAACCGACAGATAGTTGTTGGTTACGGTGTCAAGTAGGCAAGTAGGAATTAGGATGTTCTCTTTAATGCCATACTTGTGTTTGCTTTCCAGTGATATTATAACATGATAACGGTCTGAATAGGTAAAAATGACATATATATATATATATATATATATATATATATATATATATATATATATCTATATATATATATATATATATATATATATATATATATATATATATAATACTTCTTAAACAGAGTCCATCCATGGAAACATCGATACATGAAGCCAATGAGCGAGAACTCTCCCACTGTTTATACTTCACCTCGACACCGCAAGGTACAAGAGGTACATGATGAGATGAGATATATATATATAATACTTATATGGTGCTAGCATGACATGTTTATAGATCAATAGTCATACATTAATAACGTGATAAATATCACGAAAGTGACTAATTGTAGCTACGGGTAAATATTGAAATGTGTCAACTATTGGTAATAACATCAGTATGATAACATCAGATGGAAAATGTACAGCAGAGATTAAATAGGGCAAGCAAAATTCGCATTTCAGGAAATGAAGAGTATCTTATGCAATACGTCACTGTCACTGAATGTTAGAAAAGAGTGCTGGAATGCTACGTAAGTAGTACTAGAGGGTCTCTACCCCTCGTATTGAGGCATAAAATACCTCATATTGAGACATGCGGTATGAGCCATGTCTCATTCTCGTCTCATGTCTCGTCTATGTCCTCATGTCTCGTGGTGGGTGGGTTGTGGCCTGCCTCATGCCTTCCAGCTCCTGCCTCGTTTTTTTAAGTGTCAGCTGTCGGTTTTTAATCAGAGCATCGGGGTTAACAATGAAAGATCAATTAAACTATGGCGCCAGGTTTGCTAATTGATTCAGAAGATGTCAGCCGGTGTAATGCATTAATTAGCTTCCCGTTTTGTATAGACGACATAAGAGGTGTCAGGTGGTCGACAAACAAGCGGAGTCGGGGGGTGGTAAAGTGAGTGCAGGTCGGGCTGCAGGGCAGTGAGCAGGTTCGAATCCTACTGGGTGGTGGGGTAGTGTAGCAGTGGGCGAGTAGTGTAACGAAGCTAGGTGGTATAATTGGCGGTTCAAATCACACCCCTGGTGGCTAACTATACCCAACATAGGCCCAGGAGGTTCGAAGCCAGCGGTATCGCTTTGCATTATCCTCAGAAACCTAAGTTCCACAGCCAGCAGATTCAGTGTGACTGCTCCTTGTCTTCACATTCATACAAAACTACAGGTTCTATGTAACAGCGCAACACTCTTTTTCTTGTAGCAATTGCCATCTTTTTACTGGTCAATATGTTTTTTCATCTTCGCCGTGGCGATTAAGCTTCCTGTTTGTATAGACGGCACAACAAACTGGGCATCCACCATGATCTTTATCATATAACAGCTGTTGCAACACTCGGCAAAATTAAACAAGGAAATATGGTAATGAAACTGTGCGAAAAAGCAATTGAACTAGGTGGGTAGGCTCAGTAAAGATGAGTTCGATAACGGCGGCGGCAGATTTGCTAATTGATTCAGAAGATGTGACCAGCTGTAGAACCCTTCCTTGTCTTCACATTTGTATGGTAACACCGTCGCATTGGAGATGCGCGTGATAAAGCTGTCAGCCATGGTAAAGAAAAAAAAAAATTATCTTCCCGTTTGTATAGACGTACACAAGCTAGTTGGTACCATAGGCCCCCTCATATGGAGGTGATAGGTTCGAAGCTCGATTCTTTATCGTTGGTAAGTGTATGGGGGTGTGTAGTTTGTCATAGGGGATGTGGTGGGATATCACCAGTGTGTAACTGGGGTGTCTCTTGGGTGCCCTACCATGCAACAGGTTCGGATCTCACTGTGTGGTGGGGTAGTGTGGCAGTGGTCGAGTATGTAACGGGGCTAGATTGTGTCGTAGACGGGTCGAAGAACGCACCTGGTTGAAAAGGGTGTCCACCCTAGGCGGCTCTTTTTAAGTGTATACTAAGCCGTAAATGTATAACAAAGGTGTCTAGTTGCTGCCATAGCGCTTGACAGGTTCGAAACCTACTGGGTGGTGGGGTAGTTGGAAAAAGATACTAATCAAAAGGAGAAAAATTTCAACCAAACTAAGAAATATGTATGGTAAAGTAAGAAAAAAGTTGACCAGAGTAATAAATAAGCTAGCCAAATGAAGAAATATTAACCAAAAGAAGAATAAAAATGTATAGCAACCTAAGAAATTACCTCTCACAACAGGTCGAATTGCCCTACCAACTACAGCATTTGCTTTCACAACTTATCAGCTTGACCAATTAACCACACAAATTCCCCACTGACTCTCACAATTTTACCACTTGCCATTACAACGTGTCGACTCCCGCTCACAATTTACCCACAGGGGTTTACTATAGGTATTATATATCCACAATCAAGCGCTCTCACACTCACAAGAATAACGAAATACTGGGATTTAAGCCTGTTTTTAATCAATTTCTTTGTTTGCAGTCAAAGCATAGAAATTCCGCCAAACACCAGGTTGTTGAAGTATCCAAGGACTAAGTTTATCAGCCATATATTCGCCTACATATTTAGCGAAGTGCTCTTGCAACTCTTCGACATTCACATCGGCGTTGTAAGAATTATCAACCAGATGCTTACCCAGACGCAGGCCAAAGGTAAACAGCATAATTATTCTCCCATAGTTGATGACATTATCACCAAAGAACTCATCACTCACTAAAACAAAGACTTGGAAAACATGGTCGGGGTTGATACTGTCTTCTAGTCTCGTGAACAGCACAGATTGTTGTTTGGCTATTTGACCGACTAGACCAGACAACGTCGAGTTATTTGTCTTTTTGGAATTGTAGGAACTAATAATAGTCAACGCCATATTCACCATCTCGCTATGAAATTGTTTAAAGTCAAGCGTTGCTTGTGTCATTATTATAATGATAGCTAACATTCATCAAAAGATGTCTAGCAGTGAAACCGATGGTTCTCTATTGTGAAACTTGATGTAAAGTGGTCAAAATGGATAATAACATAATACTTGTATAAAGCGATGGACTAGTCTCTTCTGGTTGGTCAAATTATCCAAGCTACTGGAGATAAACCAGTTGTCACCGAAACCACTAGACACGTGTTTTAGACAAGGAATATGGTCACTGTTAATTAAAAGTTAAAAAGTAAATTTCTCTTTATTGTTTCCAATTTGAATGTTTCATGGTGTGCCATACCAAGGGGGCATAGAACTGGACATAAGAAAATGCTATTTTAGCTAGGCAGCTTTTGTATTGACTTCATATGAGTCACCGGGGTTTAGTGTAGCACTCACTGTGGAATAACTTTTGCAGATGTCAAGCATGTGAAATAGACCCGTGAATACCGTGTAGTTAGCAGAGCTCGAAATGGTAATATATGGAATCGCCGACTGGTTTTGGAATAAAAACTGTTAACTAATATGAATATTTCGATGGAGGTACAATGGAAGTTTAAAGACGGTGTGATATGAAAAAGGCGAGAAGCTACATATGATGTAGAGCGACCCACTGTGGTAAAAAGAACCCAACAGTGTCGATAGATATCCGAGTAGTCTGTAGAAATGGTTCTGTAGTCGATACTCTGAAACGACAAGTTGAATCTTTTGGAAACGTACAAAGCTTTTGGTAACGTAAAACGGGAAAAGTGACGCCGTTGCTAATTATATTTTGCGAAATAACAATTAAGAGTTATCGTATAACTACAGCCTTGATGTAACAGAAAAAATTTTAGTACCAGAAATATATGCTTAGTGGTTCTTGACGATGTGAAATCGACCGTTAACTGAACAACGACAACCTGACAGAAGCTGATGCGTTCTAGTGTGCTATTGATTGTAAAAGTAAACGATACAGAGAATGATAAAACCACAGAAGTAAATTTACTCTATGTCTGTTTTCCGTGTGTATAATTATTATGACTCGGTACAAATCATCGGTGCAGTTGTACTCTCTGTGTCTGTGTGTCGTTGTTCTTGTACTGGTGTTCCACTGTGTTATTGTCGCGTTTGTTCCGTTGTGTGTTTGTTATTGTCTCACTGTACCACTGTGTTTTTCGTATGTCTCGGTTGTTCCCCACCCAACCTTGTTTCAACAAACAACAGGAAAAACCACCACTCGCAGTAGTCAACATGAAAGACAAGAAAGACGAACACAGGATGAAAACGCAATGAAAACAAGAACAGATATGAAAACAAACAGCCAATCATACCACTGAAATAACCAACACACAAAACTCGGTTTTCATAACTCTTTTATTTTTCATCAAACACTTGGTGGGGTACATTTTCACTAGTGTACAAAACATATTCAACAAATATGACAACGATTATTACCAAGGATAACACAACGTATATTTTCAACACATTCATTTACAAAGTACATTAAAAATTGTTAATTGATTACAAACCATAAGACAAGTAACATTTAAATTGCTCTGTAAATATGATAGTCATATCTAAAATAACAGACTTGCTTTAGCTTTCTCGGGCCTGTGGTAAAGAGGTTATATCCTATAGTCTGTTTACTTTTGTCTATCTCAATATAAAACTCCATATCACAGTAACCAACTGAGGGAAAACGCTTTAGTATAAAACAGTATCATTATGTCCACCCAACAATTTTTGTGGTGGCGTTTGTACAGCAGCTTTCAAAGTTTGTTTATCTGCGGTATATAATTTACTGGACAGAGAGGAAGGCCATGTTATTAAATGTATTACGTCTTCTTACGGAAACACTAGCGCTGAATAGTTAATTTATTTTTTTTTCGTAGGCCATAGTATTGGCCTTATGACAGGTGCCTCACGTACAACCTTCTGTCGTCATCCGAACTGGCGGAAAATTACTGTACAACAAGTTTGTTAGCGAGAAATCACTAGTTTTTCGCCAAAACATCAAAGAAATGTCGCCGCTTTCCATGCTTTAAGTTGCTTTTGGACCTATCAAAGACACATTCGTTGGGTGGGGTACATATAAGATAAGACGACAGGAACAATTTCATAACCATACAACAGACAGTTTTCAAAATAATTTATCGTGAATGAAGGCATTCATTTCTGGATAGAGTATAATTACATTTGCATCTGTTGTTCTCAAGCAGAGGTTGACAAATATTGTCGTTTATTATGCTATTGATGTTAGAAACAACAAGTCGAAGACCTGGTCATTGGGTGTTTCTGTCTGTACATCGTAGTCTTTGTAGCCGCCTTCTTCTCAGGTGTAGAAAAGAGGCTGGTGGTATCACTCACAGAATTGTACCAGGAATGTGTCTTTATGTATTATTCAGTTTGACTCGTTCGTCAAAGTAAGCAAGGAACATAGTTCACTGTTTAAGTGAGTGGTTTATAGAGAATACGCCAATATGTATGCTACGTGTTATTTGTTGTATTCCCCTGTCTATTTATGTATATACCGGAAGGCAGTTTAGCACACTATTCCAAAGACCCTTGATAGTTATTATATATTGCTCAGCTGTCTTCTTGTAGTACAACCTTAACAACAACAAAAATAACTAACAAATGACTGATAAAACAGAACCATACAGACATATTTCATAAAGAATCCAGAACAATGGGTATAATAAAGCAACTAAAACGTATAGACGGTCGACTAACTCTATGGGGTGAGGCGAGGACGGATAGGATAGGTCCAAAGGTTGAGATTGCGGGTCCATATCAGTGGGGTATGAGGTGGTTTGATTTATAGATGATGTCCCCTGTAGTATCAGGATTGTTGCACTTGGTGATTGTACTGGAGTACCATTCGATGTAGTTTACTGAAGGATAAGGCGATGAGTTCGTTGGTGGTCAGCTGTTGTTTCATAACCCTCGCCAAATGCGCAGCGGTTAAGTCCTCAAAATCTGAGAACAGACAGGAGTGACCCAACTGGTTGGCCTGCTCCTCTTCACAACCAGTGCAGTATTCTTCCCGATCATTCTTAAGAACAGTCCATATTTTCTGTGTAAGTTTGTCATGAAGATATATCTGTAAGTACACAAACAGTATCTCTGCATTAGAAGTTACAAGACAAGCTCCGACGGAATACATAAAAAAAAAAAAAAAAAAAAAAAAAAAAAAAAAAAAAAAAGACAATTAAACTATAATAACTACAGGTGGGGTTGTGAGCAGAGATACAACAAACGCCTAGGGGTCGTAGAGAATAGTGGCCCTGGTGATGACTGGCAGCGGTGATTGTAGCAGTGATTGAGGCGGCGTTGGTATTAAGATAGGTGACCTTTTGAGCAGGGCGTCTATCGCCCTCCATAACCAACCGTTGCTTGTGAACCTCTCAGGTTCGTCTAGTATCTATCTATCTATCTATCTATCTATCTATCTATCTATCTATCTATATGTGTGTGTGTGTGTGTGTGTGTGTGTGTGTGTGTGTGTGTGTGTGTGTGTGTGTGTGTGTGTGTGTGTGTGTGTTAAAGCAGTTACAACACAAGAGCCTACAGAATATTTAGTCTATTATAATTACTGGTGGATTTGCAGTCAGATCCACTACGAAGTCCTGGGGTGTCGTAGAGCAAGGTGATGTCGGTTCCAGTTTCGTAGAGCATGGGGAGGATGGGTCCAGTATTATTGTATCAACCGAGTAAGGTCCCTGGGGTGAGGAGGCCGAAAAGTAGTCGGGGGTCGTAGAGAACAACGACAGTAAGGTGGGTGGTTCCATTGTTATTGGTTCACCAACCCCTGTTTCCATTTGTGGTGCCCTTTGCGAAAAGAAGTCGGGTACCGTCGAGAATAACGACCCTGATCCGGGTGGTTCCAGAGTTAGCTGTTCACCGAACCATGGTTCGTGTTGTGGTGATCTTGGGGCAAAGACAGTGGGTACCGTCGAGAATAGGGGCAATGGTGTGTTGTAACGGCGATTGAGCCGGCGAGTGTTAAGCCGGGTGACCCTTTTTTCAAGAATGCTGTAAGCGATTCCTATCAACTCCTCTCGACTGAGCAGGACATCTATCGCCCTCCATAACCGACCGTTGCTTGTGAGCCTCTCAGGCTCGTCCAATAAACAGGTGTGGGCCAATTGATTTGGCTGTTGTTCTGCACATCCTTGACAGTCAATGGGCTCCCTGGTTAGTGTCGTCAACAGTTGACGGGTAATCTGCTGCCTGCTTCGCATTGTCTGTGATAAAACATAAAACATACATATGTATTTAGATGTGTATATAAAATATATACGATAAGACAGAAAGAGAAAAGATATCGACGAGAGAGAGAGAGAGAGAGAGAGAGAGAGAGAGAGAGAGAGAGAGAGAGAGAGAGAGAGAGAGAGAGAAAGGGAGAGAGAAAGGTGGCAGAGCTGGAGAGAGGTGAGAGAGAGGTGGCAGAGCTGGAGAGATATGTGAGAGAGAGAGAGAGAGAGTGAGAGAGAGAGTGAGAGAGAGACATGAGAGAGATAGGTGGCAGAGCTGGAGACAGGAGAGAGAGAGAGAGGTGACAGAGGTGGAGAGATGTGTGAGAGAGACAGGAGAGAGAGAGAGGTGGCAGAGTTGTGAAGCCTAGGGGGTATAGCGTAGGGCGGTGTGACCGGTTGGTTGTATTGTTCAGATAGACATCATTATTATACAAGTCTATGCAACAACACCAAGTAGTAGTAATGAAGAAAGACAATACTTTTACGTTGAAGCGGAAAGGGTGATTGTTCACATCGGACCACAGGAAATAACAATAATACTAGTTCATTTCAGACACAAGTAGACGAGGGGGAACACGGAAGCTATAGTTGAGGCGACAATATGTTTTAGGTTCATGATATGAAAACAGAGAGAAACACTCTTTTTCTCGTTTCAGTTGACATCTTTTTATTGGTCAGTATGTTTTTCATCTTCTCCATGGTGCTTCTTGTTCTAATCTCTTCAAGACATCACCCAACCGTTCTTATACCTGTTCCGAGATAATTGTACCTATTCACTTGATTCAGAATATTCCCATTTACTTGAATAGTACATTGTATTATGTCCTTCTTCCCAGTGACGACAATAAATTTTACAATTTCCTTCTAACCCTGGTTGTTCACTGTGTGTAAACAACCGCATCCACTAAATATTGCAGGTCCTGTTCATTGTCTGCAATCAAGACTGCATCATCTACCTATCTAATGTTATTGATGTATCTTACCCCAGTGTTGCTTCCTTCCATATCTTCTACATTTCTGAAAATATTTTCACTGTATAGCGAAGAAATATCTGGAGACATTACACAACCCTGTCTCACACCCCCTCTTAATAGGCTGATATTGCCCCCTTTCATTATCAACTCTTATGGTCGCTTGTTGTTTCCAATATACGTACAAGTCTAATGTCTTTTCCAGCAATTTGTAGATCTGCAAACATATCTACCATGTTGACATCTCTTACTCCCTCGAAAGCCTTTCTGTATTCAATAAAACAAAGGTCTATATCTTTGTTTACTTCTATAGAACATTCGATTACGGTTCTCAGTATGTACACAGCCTTTACTGTGCCCTTGCCTTCTACAAACCCGCCTTGTTCTTCTCCTAATTCAGGTTGTATTTTCCTCCTCACTCTTTGCATGATAATTCTTAGCAAAATTTTCGTGGTGTGACTCATTATACTAATTGTTCTATGTTGATCACATTTCAAGACTCCTGCTTTCTTTGGTGTTGCAGTAAATACAGACTTACATAAACCCCGAGGTATATTTCCAGTATCATATATTGTATTAAGCCGTCTGGTAACTTTATCTATTCCATACGTATCTCTAACCAATATAACATTGTCAACAGAACACAATAGTGCCACCTGCTAATAGTTGCAACTATTTATTTTATCTACCTTGTTCCACTGGAAGGACTTCCGTATGTTGATGCTTCCTTTAGCCCGATTACTTTCTGCCGCATTTACACGACCGGTATCTAGCTCAATTACACGGATAATTTTTATTCTCTACACCTGATCCTGTCCACCGTTATCTAAAACCACAAGCCACAAACAATAGGTTATACCATATATTGTCTGGTATATTTCACCGTCTCTCGTCATATACATACGGCTGAATTATAGTATAGCTAGCATGGAATATTATTACCCAATCGAATAATAGTAAAGTCAACTTACCAAGCCGATGTTTTTTTTCAAAAACTGTTGTAGAACTCAGATGTTTTTACAAGTGACGACCGTTGATTTGATAGCGTGTACTCACGAGTGTGGTTAGTTTGACTGTATAGGGTTAACAACAAAGTCGCTTCATGTTTTATACATTTTTGTACCGCGTGTGATATGTTACTCGGCCGAGTAAAAAGACAAAGATACTTACTTGTCGACGCACCTGTCTGCGAGTGTATGAGTAGGTCCACGCCTAAATGTAATTGTCCTTTTTGCCAGCTGTCTGTTGTTGGTACACAGGGCATACGGTACCGTTTCTTTCTGCTAGGATATGATATAATGGTTCGCGAAGATACCAAAAGAGTTCGTTACCATGTTTCATTGTTGGTTTGAGTTGGCCGATGTGACCTATGCCACACCTGGTATGTACTAAAACACAAGCACCATGCTGACTGACCCTGATCGGTTATCTCGGCATCTCGGGCTACCCATTTTGTGTAAAAATTAGGAGCGCTGTCGCCACAGTTATCGCGCTCATCTCCAATGCGCCTAGACATTCTCTAGACACACATGTCTCAGTCGAGCTCTTCTTTGTTAACATATAGTGGTGATATGATTAATAGTACCAAAAGTGGCCAGCACAACTAATTTACAATACACATTATTTCTTTTACTATACACCTGCGGATAATACCGACTTTTTGGTCACAGATGTTGTAAAACCAACCTTAACAAAGATACGAAACACGTGACACCAATGTTACTCACACACACACACACACACACACACACACACACACACACACACACACACACACACATACAATACGCACCCCCATTTCTGTTTGTTGCGGACATAACTTCACACGCGTGATGTCCCTTAGTAGACTTGAACTGCTTCGATATTGTAAATGAATGTGTTGAAAATATACGTTGTGCTATCCTTGGTAATAATCGTTGTCATATTTGTTGAATATGTTTTGTACACTAGTGAAAATGTACCCCACAAAGTGTCTGATGAAAAATAAAAGAGTTATGAAAACCGAGTTTTGTGTGTTGGGTATTTCAAGTGGTATGATTGGTTGTTTGTTTTCATATCTTTTCTTGTTTTCATGGCGTTTTCATCCTGTGTTCGTCTTTCTTGTCTTTCATGTTGACTACTGCGAGTGGTGGTTTTTCCTGTTGTTTGTTGAAACAAGGTTGGGTGGGGAACAACCGAGACATACGAAAAACACAGTGGTACAGTGAGACAATAACAAACACACAACGGAACAAACGCGACAATAACACAGTGGAACACCAGTACAAGAACAACGACACACAGACACAGAGAGTACAACTGCACCGATGATTTGTACCGAGTCATAATAATTATACACACGGAAAACAGACATAGGAGTAAATTTACTTCTGTGGTTTTATCATTCTCTGTATCGTTTACTTTTACAATCAATAGCACACTAGAACGCATCAGCTTCTGTCAGGTTGTCGTTGTTCAGTTAACGGTCGATTTCACATCGTCAAGAACCACTAAGCATATATTTCTGGTACTAAAATTTTTTCTGTTACATCAAGGCTGTAGTTATACGATAACTCTTAATTGTTATTTCGCAAAATATAATTAGCAACGGCGTCACTTTTCCCGTTTTACGTTACCAAAAGCTTTGTACGTTTCCAAAAGATTCAACTTGTCGTTTCAGAGTATCGACTACAGAACCATTTCTACAGACTACTCGGATATCTATCGACACTGTTGGGTTCTTTTTACCACAGTGGGTCGCTCTACATCATATGTAGCTTCTCGCCTTTTTCATATCACACCGTCTTTAAACTTCCATTGTACCTCCATCGAAATATTCATATTAGTTAACAGTTTTTATTCCAAAACCAGTCGGCGATTCCATATATTACCATTTCGAGCTCTGCTAACTGCACGGTATTCACGGGTCTATTTCACATGCTTGACATCTGCAAAAGTTATTCCACAGTGCGTGCTACACTAAACACCGGTGACTCATATGAAGTCAATACAAAAGCTGCCTAGCTAAAATAGCATTTTCTTATGTCCAGTTCTATGCCCCCTTGGTATGGCACACCATGAAACATTCAAATTGGAAACAATAAAGAGAAATTTACTTTTTAACTTTTAATTAACAGTGACCATATTCCTTGTCTAAAACACGTGTCTAGTGGTTTCGGTGACAACTGGTTTATCTCCAGTAGCTTGGATAATTTGACCAACCAGAAGAGACTAGTCCATCGCTTTATACAAGTATTATGTTATTATCCATTTTGACCACTTTACATCAAGTTTCACAATAGAGAACCAGCGGTTTCACTGCTAGACATCTTTTGATGAATGTTAGCTATCAGTATAATAATGACACAAGCAACGCTTGACTTTAAACAATTTCATAGCGAGATAGGTGAATATGGCGTTGACTATTATTAGTTCCTACAATTCCAAAAAGGACAAATAACTCGACGTTGTCTGGTCTAGTCGGTCAAATAGCCAAACAACAATCTGTGCTGTTCACGAGACTAGAAGACAGTATCAAGCCCGACCATGTTTTCCAAGTCTTTGTTTTAGTGAGTGATGAGTTCTTTGGTGATAACTGTCATCAACTATGGGAGAATAATTATGCTGTTTACCTTTGGCATGCGTCTGGGTAAGCATCTGGTTGATAATTCTTACAACGCCGATGTGAATGTCGAAGAGTTGCAAGAGCACTTCGCTAAATATGTAGGCGAATATATGGCTGATAAACTTAGTCCTTGGATACTTCAACAACCTGGTGTTTGGCGGAATTTCTATGCTTTGACTGCAAACAAAGAAATTGATTAAAAACAGGCATAAATCCCAGTATTTCGTTATTCTTGTGAGTGTGAGAGCGCTTGATTGTGGATATATAATACCTATAGTAAACCCCTTTGGATAAATTGTGAGCGGGAGTCGACACGTTGTAATGACAAGTGGTAAAATTGTGAGAGTCAGTGGGGAATTTGTGTGGTTAATTGGTCAAGCTTGATAAGTTGTGAAAGCAAACGGGGTAGTTGGTAGGGCAATTCGACAAGTTGTGAAAGCAAATTTCTTAGGTTGCTATACATTTTTATTCTTCTTTTGGTTAATATTTCTTCATTTGGCTAGCGTATTTATTACTCTGGCCAACTTTTTTCTTACTTTACCATACATATTTCTTAGTTTGGTTGAAATTTTTCTCCTTTTGATTAGTATCTTTTTCCAACTACCCCACCACCCAGTAGGGTTCGAACCTGTCAAGCGCTATGGCAGCAACTAGACACCGTTGTTATACATTTACGGATTAGTATACACTTAAAAAGAGCCGCCTAGGGTGGACACCCTTTTCAACCAGGTGCGTTCTTCGACCCGTCTACGACACAATCTAGCCCCGTTACATACTCGACCACTGCCACACTACCCCACCACACAGTGAGATCCGAACCTGTTGCATGGTAGGGCACCCAAGAGACACCCCAGTTACACACTGGTGATATCCCACCACATCCCCTATGACCAACGACGCACCCCCCATACACTTACCAACGATAAAGAATCGAGCTTCGAACCTATCACCTCCATATGAGGGGGCCTATGGTACCAAGTAGCTTGTGTACGTCTATACAAACGGGAAGATAATTTTTTTTTTTTTTCTTTACCATGGCTGACAGCTTTATCACGCGCATCTCCAATGCGACGGTGTTACCATACAAATGTGAAGACAAGGAAGGGTTCTACAACTGGTCACATCTTCTGAATCAATTAGCAAACCTGCCGCCGCCGTTATCGAACTCATCTTTACTGAGCCTACCCACCTAGTTCAGTTGATCTTTCGCACAGTTTCATTACCATATTTCCTTGTTTAATTTTGCCGAGTGTTGCCACAGCTGTTATATGATAAAGATCATGGTGGATGCCCAGTTTGTTGTGCCGTCTATACAAACAGGAAGCTTATCGCCACGGCGAAGATGAAAAAACATAACGACCAGTAAAAAGATGGCAATTGCTACAAGAACAAGAGTTTTGCGCTGTTACATAGAACCTGTAGTTTTGTATGAATGTGAAGACAATGAGCAGTCACACTGAATCTGCTGGCTGTGGAACTTAGGTTTTTTTTGAGAAAAAAAGCAAAGCGGATACCGCTGGATTCGAACCTCCTGGGTCTATGTGGGTTATAGTTAGCCAATGATACCACCTAGCTTCGTTACATACTGACCCAACTACCCACCACCGTAGGATTCGCACCTAACCAGTGGATTCAGACGCGACCCTGCTGAGTGTCTTGCATCGCGATACTCTGCCTCAACTTTACCACCCGACTCCGCTTGTTTGTCGACCACCTGACACCTCTTATGTCGTCTATACAAAACGGGAAGTAATTAATGCATTACACCGGCTGACATCTTCTGAATCAATTAGCAAACCTGGTGCCATAGTTTAATTGATCTTGTTAACCCCGATGCTCTGATTAAAAAACGACAGCTGACACTTAAAAAAGCAGGAAGGAGCTGGAAGGCATGAGGCAGGCCACAACCCACCCACCACGAGACATGAGGCATAGACGAGACATGAGACGAGAATGAGACATGGCTCATACCGCATGTCTCAATATGAGGTATTTTATGCCTCAATACGAGGGGTAGAGACCCTCTAGTACTACTTACGTAGAACCAGTTTTGTTGTATGGCAGTGAATCTTGGAATGTAAATGAACAAATTAAGAAGAAATTAGAAGCAACAGAGATGTGGTTCCTGGGACGAATGTTGCGAAGCGAGGCAGAGGCAGACCACGAGAAATGATGCTGGATGGATTGTGACGGTGGCATGGAGGAATATCAACGGCAGAGTTGATCCAGATAACCAAATACCGAGATCTGTTTAGAGTCATAAACGCCTAAGCCAGTCGGCACGGCACTTTTTGATGAATACATTTGCCCGAAAGGGATGATTATTTCGACCGTCGCCGTGTGGAGTGACTCTTGAAAGAAGAAATTACCTGCTAGAGACAGGCGTGCAAGTGCATTACTATTGTTAGGTCTCTGACAATGAAAATTGGTAATAAATTGTACATTGTTTTAAGTAAAATAGAATACTGGGTTATGTGTATATAAATCACCACGCATCAGGTCAAACAGTTAGCATATTGGTGATATGTATACACATCAACATACATCACGCAAAACAGAATAATGCTGTTATTATATATATATATATATATATATATATATATAATATATATATATATATATATATATATATATATATATATATATCACAATATATTATGTAAAACAGTGAGAGTATTGGTGATATGTACATAAATCACCACACGTCAGGTCAAACAGTGAGAGTATTGGTTATGTGTATATAAATCACCACTCGTCAGGTCACACTAGTGAACATATTGGTTATGTGTATATAAATCAACACACACCATGTGCCAATGTACTGCTAGGGGTAGTTCCAGCTAGCACTGACAGTTCTATGTATTTACTTGAGAAACTGAGTCAACAACAGGTGCGTCCCAGGTGGGTAGTGAACAACAATATTTATTGATCAACAGCAGGATCTGGTGACGTGTGCACAATCAAGCCGTCTGCACGTCCCTACCAGCACCCAACCTGCTACACTCCCATTCTGTCGTCAAACCTGTCTACAACCCTATCCTCTACACACATACATTGTTGTTACTTACAGTCCTGCAGCTCGCCGTGACCTCCGGTCAGCACAAGCCTGTTGGCCGGTCAAACAACACAGATGTAGCTTGCTCCTTTCACTGTTCAAATGGTGGCGTACTTGTTAGCCATTATATACAACTGATGGCAGTATAGGTTGTCATGAACAGGCCTTCATGGTGTATCAACTCTGTCTGTTCTCCCTTTCCAAACTGGCTTGTCGTTTCTTCGAAGTTAACTCTACAGCGATTCCCAGCCGATCTGCTTCTCGTCTCCTCTGACCGCACTCGTCCAACACGTCACGTGGCCTCGCCCTCGCGATCCCATTGGATCGTTCAATTCCTCATCTATTTCTTAGTGGTCTTACCGTGACCAGTCGTCACTATTAACAACTATTCCCTGAGTTGTTGTTAGTTCTATTTCCCTTACACATAGACTCATGTGTGTGTTCCAACTTTTCTCTATACCTGACATGAGTCACCGTAGTTGCACATCCCAGTCTATTACTTTGTATCCACCTAGTCGCACAACACTGTGGCTAGGTGCACACATCTGTGTCTTCAGTCACACAACACTGTGGATAGGTGCACACGTCTGTGTCTTCAGTCACACAACACTGTGGCTAGGTGCCACATCTGTGTCTTCAGTCACACACCACTGTGGCTAGGTGCACACATCTGTGTCTTCAGTCACACAACACTGTGGCTAGGTGCACACATCTGTGTCTTCAGTCACACAACACTGTGGCTAGGTGCACACATCTGTGTCTTCAGTCACACAACACTGTGGCTAGGTGCACACATCTGTGTCTTCAGTCACACAACACTGTGGCTAGGTGCACACATCTGTGTCTTGAGTCACACAACACTGTGGCTAGGTGCACACATCTGTGTCTTCAGTCACACAACACTGTCGGCTAGGTGCACACATCTGTGTCTTCAGTCACACAACACTGTCGCTAGGTGCACACATCTGTGTCTTCAGTCATGTCCCAGTGCTGGCTTATCAGTTTCATTTAGCTTCACTCTTGTGGTACGTCGATATTCTGTTATACAGGTTGGGGATTACGTCATCAAGATGGGACAAGATGGACGTTCCTTCTCTCCGCCCGTTAGGCGAAATGTATATTTTCTTTTAGTTTTTTGTGTTCCGGCAGTGGAATGCCTCAACGGTTTCAAGAGATCAACGTATTTATGTTACCACCAAGAAGAAAAGATGTCAGACGTCCCTTGGGGTAAAATGGTTGCAAACCTTTTCTTCCGTTAGGATGAACATTGTTTTGTGTTTCTTCCGACAAAGAAAAGGCATCAACACAGGCTGACAGCTGGAAGCATAATCTCTCTTATACTGAGGCTGTCACATCCCCACATAGGACGTGACAAGATGGTTTAAACTGCATCTGGAACACTGAGCTCTTTTGTTTTCTTCATAGTAGCACGGGATAACGTAGGAAACATTTGTTGTAACACGTCTGAATTCCTTATGGATGCGAACCATTGAATGTGCTCTGGCAGCTGGAGTGTGTTCCATGTATGTCGTTGGAGGTAGATATGTAGCATTACAGCAGTTTATAGCACAGATATCGGATTACAGCTCAACGAGGTGACGTGCCCCAATGGCTGTGGATGGTGACTCCAGGAACGGGGAAAACTGCCTTCACTGGTGATGATACCATTCTGGATATGTACACAGACCCAAAGACACGCTCGAATGTCTATTACACTCCCCCCGATGCTGTGGAGGGTCTGCCGGTCTGGACGGAGCTTTCAACTAATGGGTGGTATGATTACATACCATACTTCTGTGAGCTGCAAGTTTCCGGCCATGGAAGAGCTCATGGGTGGTATGATTACATACCCCACTTCTGTGAAGTGCAAGTTTCCGGCCATGGAAGAGCTCATGCAGTTGTTGATGAAACTGATGACAACAACATCGACCTTGACGTGCTTCTGGCCGCACAGCGGTTTCATCTGTCGTAGTACAGTCGCTTGACATCCCTCATCGACATAGCAAAGTGGTGGCACCAGTTTATGTAGCGGTGTGTTGTATCAGAGCTCAGCGGTTTCATCTGTCATAGTACAGTCGCTTGACAGCCTTCATCGAAATAGCAAAGTGGTGGCACCAGTTTATGTAGCGGAGTGCTGTATCAGAGCTCAGCGGTTTCATCTGTCGTAGTACAGTCGCTTGACAGCCCTCATCGACACAGCAAAGTGGTGGCACCAGTTTATGTAGCGGAGTGCTGTATCAGAGCTCAGCGGTTGTCGCAGAACTCAGTTGGTCCGCCTCGTGATGTTTCTGCTGAGGAAATGTCCGGGGAGACATCGGAGATTCGGGTGACGAAAATTTACCAGTGAAAGGGAAGTAACCAGTAATTTGACTCAACCCGACCCGAATGGTTGCTCGCCCTTTAAAATTATTCCCGTAGGTTGGTGCCGGAACAGATGTACCGGCAAAACCGACTGCGCATGTCTGACTGCGCAGTCGATTGTCCCGGAACACATGATCAGTTGGAGACGAAGAGGGCAGGCAGGCAGTCGACATTTTGGCCCAGTGCTAAGGGAGAGAGAGCAGGACGCCGTGTCTTGACGAGGGTTAAAGACTTCCGACATCATGTCCAGTTGCAGTGACAACGCTTCTCGTCTCCACTGTCGATGCTGTTTGTGTGAAGGTATGTGTACAACCGTTTTCATTAACTAGTGCGGTGTCGGTGATTCAAATTATGAGATTTCGCTAACGCGTGTACTGACCGGCGCGGGAAAGGAGGTCACGTGTGAACAGTGGCAAGCTGTAGTTTACGACTGTAAAATTAAGCCTGTGGCAAACGCGTGTGTAGCAGCATTGTACTGCTAAGATATTTCATAGGTTAGCAGCGCGCGGCTTATTTACAGCCCCTGTTGATCGGGAAAATCGGGTTCAGGGAAGTGAGACCTATAATTCGAGTTCACACATGGCCAACTTTATAACCTCGAGCGTCGGCGGGGCCAGCGCGGCCGAACCGTTACTCACAGCGCTAACGGAAGTAGATTAAGGAGTCGCTTCGGATATATCGAGTGATATATCGATGAAATCGGGCAAGTGCAACGAATCGAATGCACCGGTCGGCCGAACCCTCCGAGGTCGTTTCAAGGTCGTGCCGGGAGTCGAGCGTCTGATCACCTGGTGGCCGACCACTGACTTTCTTCTTGGCTTTCCTCACATCTGTCTTGTAATTAGTTCCCTCGATGGAAGGCCAGCTTAATATAGTGGTGTCCTGAGAGGTTGACAGAAGGAGAAGGGACCATTGCGACAGAATTGTTCATATTGAACATGACACCGTTCTAAATGCCCCGACCTGGGACCAGGGAGGGGGGAACGGGGTGTGGATTTCTGCTACAGGGGGATCACCCTGTATATTTATTTGGAGTTATTGGATGGTGCCTACGGCCTGGTACGACATCAGCGTTGGCGGATAACAGGAAGGAGGTGAGGGAGTACTGCCATTCGGCCCTCCTTAAGGGCGCTTCTATCTATAAGTACAACTAACTCACTAACCACATGTGTTGTCTAGCTATGTTTCAGCAGAGACCCATATCTCAGACACCAACCTTGACCCAGTCCTACGTTCGTCTGAGAAAGAGGATGTAGGTGGACAGCTGCCACTTTGGTTCTAGGTCCAGTCTGTCCTCGACCATTTGAGCAGCCAGTGAAGGAGTGCTGGCCCTTATGGGAAGGGTCCACACGTCTGAGTAAGGGGGACTTAAGGGTATCTGCTGTGGGTAAGTCTGATTCATGGTGCTCTCACCGAGTGTTATCCTCCACAGATTCTATCTTGTTTAGAGCAGAGCCATGATCTGGGGACGAGTCCAGTGATCCGGACTAGGGCGATAGCCGGTGTGAACCGCTTGGAAGTCCACTACCTCAGCGAGCAGTACTTACAATCGAGAGTACGTCTCAGGATGGGGTCCAGCTAACGCCTCGCCCACTCCACGTCTGATAGCCCAGGTTATGTGCCATGACAGCACCATATCGCCTTGTTCGTTACTCCAGCTGGGCAAGTATCTGATTGTTGTTAGTGTCCCCACTGTGAGCCTGACTGACTGCCTTCATACCAACTAGCTATGATGTCTCCGCTACCAAGTGCCTGGTACCCTGTGGTGCCTGATATTGTGGAAGAACTTGTTTCTGTTTTGAACTCTATCTAACGTGACACGTTTCAGCGGGAGAGGTATCTGTGCTGTGATATCTGCGCTATGAGTCAGAGGATCTGCGCGGGTTGCATAGACAGTTAGGACTGCTACTACCATTGAGTGAGAGATCACCCTCTTGCTATACCCGCAGTACCATCAGACTTTTCCAGACGCTTCAGAGGAGTGTTCTAGTTCCTCAGCTTCCGAGAGACAGTCTTTATCCCTACTCTAAGGTGATCCAGACTTCAGGGACGTCATCCACCGAAGGTCCCAAGTACCAGTGAGTCGACTCGCCAGCCATCCTATCCAAGTGGAGAAACCTATACCTGGAGGGAGACCTGAGAGACTTGGTGAGCGTGTCTGACTTACCCAATAGTGTGACTTGAGGCCCTGACGATGATGACACTTCCTCCAGGAGGCTACTCGATCCTTGCCACGTCTTATCTCGCATAGATACTGCAAGGTCTATCTCAGAATCATCATCATTCTCATTCATCCATTCATCTTGTATAATACACCATATTGTTAACATAGTTAGCTGCCAGAGTTGCGTCATGAGTTCAGGACGAAGTTTGAAAGGGGTAACGTCCCTTGGTTGAGAGTGAGGGAGATAGGGTTCCAAGGGTCGAAGGGGTTTGTGGACTGATGTCACCTATGTCCCAGGGCTAAAGGTATCCCGTTGTTAAAGTGTGATAGCAGGTTCCCCTCACCCCAGGGAGTGCTACGACAACGGTTTCATCTGTCGTAGTACAGTCGCTTGACAGCCCTCATCGACATAGCAAAGTGGTGGCACCAGCTTATGTAGCGGAGTGCTGTATCAGAGCTCAGCGGTTTCATCTGTCGTAGTACAGTCGCTTGACAGCCCTCATCGACATAGCAAAGTGGTGGCATCAGTTTATGTAGCGGAATGCTGTATCAGAGCTCAGCGGTTTCATCTGTCGTAGTACAGTCGCTCGACTGCCCTCATAGACATAGCAAAGTGATGGCACCAGTTTCTGTAGCGGAGTGCTGTATCAGAGCTCAGCGCAAAAGGTAATGCTGCCTAGTAAGTAAAACTGAGATTCCCAGCTAGTTATCGTGAGCTACAGTTCTCAAGCCAAGCGTTCCCATCGTCACAAACGCATATCGGTTTCAGTGATCTGTCGCCCAGAAACCCCGTGCACAACAATAACAAACGTGTGACATATTTATTTAGCGTGATCAACAGGATGGATTAGTAAACCTATAAACACTTGAATTTATACTTAATCAGAGACACACGGCCTTCATCCCAGAGTACCGCCTAGAAAGAAGTGTGGTGCACACGTGCCCTCGTATCGTCCTGACGTTCTGACATTCTCGGCCATAGCTCTAGAGAAGCCCCCTTTAGGAGCTGAAGTTCTGACATACTCGGCCATAGCTCTAGAGAAGCCCATGGAGGAGCTGACGTTCTGACATACTCGGCCATAGCTCTAGAGAAACCCCTGGAGGAGTTGACGTTCTGACATACTCGGCCATAGCTCTAGAGAAGCCCCTGAAGGAGCTGACGTTCTGACATACTCGGCCATAGCTCTAGAGAAGCCCCTGAAGGAGCTGACGTTCTGACATACTCGGCCATAGCTCTAGAGAAGCCCCTGAAGGAGCTGACGTTCTGACATACTCGGCCATAGCTCTAGAGAAGCACAGTCATAGGTGATGCTTCTTGCTCGTGTTTGCATCCTAGTGCTTGATTCAATTGTTAATGCAATAATCATATCTAAGTAGAATAATGTTACTGGTAACATTATGATATAGAGTAGAGTAGAAATGTTAAGTTGTAACAGAGAGTGAAGTAGAAATGTTAAGTTGTGACGTTAAGTGCAGTAGAAATGTAACATTATGACACTTAGTGAATCAGAAATGTTAAATTATGGCATAGAGTGAAGAAGAAATGTTACATTATGACGTAGAGTGAAGCAGAAATGTTACATTATGACATAGACCGAAGCAGAAATGTTACATTATGACATATAGTTAAGCAGGAAGGTTATATTATGACATAGAATGATGCAGAAATGTTACATTATGACGTAGAGTGAAGCAGAAATGTTACATTATGACACAGAGTGAAGCAGAAATGTTACATTATGACGTAGAGTGAAGCAGAAATGTTACATTATGACACAGAGTGAAGCAGAAATGTTACATTATGACACAGAGTGAAGCAGAAATGTTACAATAAGACATTGAACGAAGTGGATATGTTAAATTATGATAGAGACTAAAGCGAAAATGTTACACTATGACATAGAGTGAAGCAGAAATGTTACATTATGACGTAGAGTGAAGCAGAAATGTTACATTATCAATAAAGTGAAGCAGAAATATTACGTTGTGACATAGGAGTAAGCAGACATTTTACATTATGACATAGAGTGAAGCAGAAATACTACCAGTAACATTATAACAAAGCAAACTGCATTTGTCTTATAGAAACCTGCAATCCACTATGCCAGTGGTTCTCAACCTTTTTTGGCCCGTGCCCCCCGTCAACATATTTTCAGAACGTCTTCCCTCCCCCCCCCTATAAAAAATTTGGCCCGTGCCCCCCCCTTCAGTAGATTATAATGGGGCTTTGGGGCCAAAAAGGGGGGGGCACCACAGGAGCGCCAAAACAACAGCCCCCTAGGGATCCCCCCCGGGGCCCCGCCCCGGGCGCCATCCTCCCGGAGCGCTACTTAGAGTATAGTATTATGGGGTACACACCATGGGCACACATCAGTGGTAAAAACGAATCCAACACGACAGCGTATGTACTGTTGGAGGAATGCCGAAGGAGAGTGGACCCACTACCCCCCCCAGGGGTTTGGTGCAACTACCAAAGATTTGAAGAGTCGCGCAGGGGACGTCGTCGTATTTTAAACACCACCGCAAGTGAATTAGAGCACAACCCCCCAGGGGATATCAAAATGAATGGTTGTGAGTGGCTCAAACTCGGCACAGACTCGCTGCGGTCGGTCTGTTGGTCTTTTCTGTTCAAGGCACAATGCACAGGCGAAGCGGGGGTGACCATAGAAGAGTGTATATTTTGTGAGAGGGGGTTAAGCGTCCTTATGAGTGTTGAGCGTTGTACGCTAGAGCCTTCCATAGGATGATTTGAAGTTTGAGAGAAAGACCAACATCAAGCTGCGTCCATATAAAGGTATATGGGTAAACGGGTTGTGTTTAGAGACATGCCTACTTGCCATGGTTCAAGAGCCCACAACATTTTGTGGAAAGCCCTCAAGACGACGCTTTTGGACTATCATCTCCCGGGTATACAACGCCAAGGCA
>JACEFZ010021115.1:0-59094 GCA_014155875.1 Cepaea nemoralis
TGGCTCTGAAACCGGGAGTACAAGAAAGGAACAAGCCTTGTTACAAACCTTTGAGAACAAAATTTTAAGACGCATCTTTGGACCCATTAGGGATACACAAAGTGGAGAGTGGAAAAGAAGAAGTAACAAAGACATTTATGATTTGTTTAAGTCCCCGCTAATCACTGGTATCATGAAGGCTAATAGACTACAATGGCTGGGGGCATATAGAAAGAATGGAAGATAATAGGGAAACAAAACTCGCTTACACTCAGGAAATAAATGACCGTAGACCCCGAGGTAGACCAAGAAGGCGGTGGAGAGATAATATACATACAGACCTACAAGCACTTGGAATCAACGACTGGCAAGAGAAGGTCCACCATAGAGACGAATGGAGACAGATTGTATTTGCAGCAAAGAACCTCAATGGCTCGGAATGCTGAAGAAAGAAGAAGAAGAAGAATTTGTTCTTAAGCATAAACACAATGGCAATGAAAAACACATTATTGTGTACAAAGGAAGAGTATTAGAAGCTAGGCAATGCACTAATGAAAATAAGATACTTATCAAGGACAGAACTGCACCTTTTCTATGCATCTCATAATGTAAAAAAAACAACATGCTTAACAGAAATGTAAAGGTAAGATTACACTATATTTGTATAAAATCTTTATAACATTTCTTTTAGCAACATATGTATGAAGTTTCATCAAGGGTATATTAAACAAACATGGATGCAACAGAACCAAGGCTACTTACTTATCTGGTCTTCAAATGCAAGCTTAGACTTCCCCTACCCCTGTGATTGAACACAAAGTGTGGATTAGACAAATGGCATCATTCCTAGGGCTAGACAGTAGACAGTAAAGTCTCTGTTACTTTGCTTTCCTACCACAGTATTTCTGTGTTTTCAGATAATGGCATTTAAAATGATTATGTTCATCTCCATAAAGACAGAAATACCATAATGTAATAGCCACATTAATAGGGCAATTTTTAAACAGGTGAATCAGTTTAGCTATTTGGAACAGTCATAATATCTTATAGAAGATGCTTTATCAAGATGTGAACAAGAATCGCCATGGGAAAGGTTGACTGTTGCAGAATGGAAAACATACTTTTAAAAAGCTGTCAGTTGTAGTGAGGAAAAGAGTGTTGAAGTGCTATAGTATATATAACATACTATTATATTGTTGTATGCATGTAAAACATGGATATTAAGCATACAGACTGAGAAATATCTAATAGCATTGAAATTGTGGTTTCTGAAGAAAATGCACAAAATACCACGGATGAAATGAAAAATGAATGTCTTTCAAGAAAGGCATGAAAACCATAAATTGATTAGAAGAATAAACCTTAAAATTTTTAAGATTTTCAGATTTTTAACAGCACAAATAAGGAGAAATACACTTGAAAACGTAGTGACAACTGGCAAAATTGGTGGGAAAAGAGTTGGTTAGCTTTCGTGCATGGCATAATCAGTATAATAACACAAACCCAGTCCATGCCTCTGCACATCATGTGACATGGTGAACTGTGCTCACATGTGCTTATCGGCATGGGACATGATGATGTTAAACAATTTCCATGCTAAACGTATTCTGAGTGCTAATGTAATTTGCTATATCAAGATTTAAATCAATACACCACTTACAGGCTGGCTGCATTGCTGGTAACTTGATGATCAAACATAATCACCCAGACTTTCCTTCTGATCTCTTCACAATTATGGCAGCCATTGGAGCAAATATTGGTGTTTATGGTAAGGTTTTGATTGGTCAGTGTGTAAATCAGTTGTGGTGGCTGTAACAGGATGAAATGTCTTCAGTTTCAATAACTGCCATGTTCCCCAAACAACAATGTCATGTAAACTCAGCATTTATTGTTTAATGAGTCATAATTTAGTGCGCACATAATTTAACACATCAGTTTATACACAAATAATTTACAGGCATGGTGCTATTCATTATATAATTTATATATAACATTTTAAGACAATTTATATATAATATTTGCAGACTGGATGTTGGTTATTTGTAGTTTACACAATGGTACCCCACCCAAATGGGAACTGCTCTCACAGACAGTAAATGCAGCCTAATACATTGAGACATTAGCAATTAATGTTCCAGCCAGTTTTATGCAAACAGAAAGACCTCATTTTCAGTTTATTATTACTATGCTCCACATTCGAACAATATCAGTGACTGTGTGTTTTAAGTATTTCTGCCAAAGTATAATTCATTTATTTACTTCATATGATATATAACTCTGCAGTATGCACCTGGCGAGATGCAGCAAAATATACGAGGCAATAAATTGTGCAACGTATTATTTGTGGCTTCTGTGTTTGAATGCAGAATGTGACGTGACTTAACAATCAAGCAAGATTGTAGATAGAAGTCAGACAGAGAGAGAGAGAGTTGAAGAGTCATGACCACCATTTATTGATCAGGACAAGGCACCTGATGGAGAAGAATGTGCCCAGAATATGTGATTTACTGTAACTAATTATTAAAAACAGATGTTCCACATTTGAACAATACATGTAACTATGTGTTTTAATTGGTTCAGCTTAAGTGTTATTAGTTTATTTACTTCATATCATATGTGCCGCTGCAGTATGCACCTGACGAGATGCAACGAAATAAGCCAGGCAATAAATCGTGCAACATATTATTTGTGACTTCTGTGTTTAAACTAATTATTATTATGTTAAATGTTACTAGATGTAAAATGTTTTGCAAAGTGTCTTAATCATCATCATCCTCCAGTGCCTTGCTGGCTGGTGTGGGGAATCATGCCTCTCCACTAATTGCGATCTCTGACGGCCTGGATCAGTTTCTGTGTTGACTCCCTTCCGACCATGACACAAGACTGTCAAGAATTTTCTCATGCTGTCTTCCTCTGTCTCTATTTCCAGAAATCTTTCTGATTATCACATCTTCTTCCAGTTTTTGTCATCTCATAATGTGGCCAAAAAATGACGACTACTTTCTGATGTTTGTGATAAGTTATCTTTGCAACTTAGCTTCCATCAAAATGTCCAAGTGTCTTACAACTGTTTAACTACACGCTTTCACTAGATACAAGCTCTGGAGAGACCACCAAACATCCAATAGTGGAGTTTTTGCAAAAAGTGAAAATGGCAGGGAAGGTTCTGGCTTATGTAGAGATTCCAAAATTTGAAGAGACAGAACACTTTCGCTCCTTCAAGATTACACCAAGATGGCAGGTAAACATCTCTTTAAGGATTAACTTCAGTTATCAGTTATCAGTTGGGGTATCTTCATTGCACTCAGGACAGGTCCATAGGTGCTCAGATCCTCCCCCTAGCATATGCATGAGCGTCCAGTGGCTAATAGTGCCAGTTCTGTGTTGGTTGATAAGGCCTCTTGTTTTCCAGATGTACTTCTCGTGTCTGGCCATGCCAATTCTTACTCCCAAGTCTCTCAGCAAGGATTAACTTCATTCTCAGTTACTCATGTCTCAATGTAAACTTCAAGATTACACCAAGATGGCAGGTGAACATATCTTTAAGAATTATCTTCATTATACGTTACTCATGTCTCAATGTAAACTTCAAGATTCCACCAAAATGACAGGTAAACGTCTCTTTAAGGATTATCTTCATTATCAGTTACTCATGTCTCGATGTAAACTTCAAGAATACACCAAGATGGCAGGTAAACATCTCTTTAAGGACTATCTTTACGATTACACCAAGATGGTAGGTAAGCATATCTTTAAGAATTATCTTCATTATCAGTTACTCATGTCTTAATGTAATCTTCAAGATTACACCAAGATGGCAGGTAAATATCTCTTTAAGGATTATCTTCATTATCGGTTACTCATGGCTCAATATTTTGTTTGAAAGATTTTATAAACAAAGAGGATATTTTGAAAGATTTAGTATACAATGAGAATAGAGTTATATCCCATCCTTTAAAACTGTATACTGAATAAGATTAAATGGTATGTTTAGTTCATAGCACTATTAATATTTGTATTGCCCATTACTATATTTTATCTAGTCACTCACTGCTGATATAGTAAGAAAGATCCAGACATTCAAATAATAATATCATAGATGACATCTTACAATTAGCTGTACAGAATAGAAAACAAATGCTGAAGTCATAGAGAAAATAAACATGTTCACAGACCAACAAGAGCCACTTCTAGAAATAGTGAAGCATCCAAAGCTTTCCAGGTTTGGTCATGTGAGCTATTATGCATCCTTTCCAAAAGCAATCACCAGGAAAAGTTTAAATAAAATCAAGAAGTGGAGGTCAAAGGAAATCCTGAACTTATACTATTCAAAAATAGACAGGCCCTATATTCCTGCACTTATACATATCACTAAGATTCAAGAACACTGACAGACTCAGGGTATTGATGCTTACATCTTGGCACCCCTATGATCCATAACTAGGGCTACAGGTTGATCTGATCTGAATATTTTAACTGCATGTTTGTTTTCTATGGAAAACAATGTCCTTGTGTGCCTACTCAGTGGTCTTGAGATCAAATCCCCCTTGAGGAAGGGATATTCTTACATGACCACATGGCTTAGGGACTGACCCAGCCTGATAACATAGGCACTAGAAAATATTCAGAGAAGTTAAAGGTGGCTAAAGTGATACTAACCACAAAGCTCATCAAGTGTTGATGAAACATTTTGGACCCAGCAGCAAACACCCAGCAGTGCAATGGTTAAGAAGCTTGCCTGCTAGTCCCACGGTCACAGGTTCAAATTTATGGAGGTGGAATTTGTTAATTGACTTGGGCTCCAAGATCAGCTCAGTCTAAAATAGGTACCAGGAAATGTCTTGGGAAGTAAAGGCAGCTGGCCTGGTATTGGCCACACCGCTATCTTGAGTGCCAGTTGGTCTGTAAAATGTGTCTATTATCATATGCCCAAAACACCTCAAGGCATAAACAGGGCTCTTTACATATTTGTGTATGTGTGTTTACAATGTACCCAATATGTCACTTGCCATGGGAACAGGGTCTCTAACTCTAATTTATGTATTTTTGGTTATTGTTTACTGATTTTTTCACCCTACAGAATGCACATGCTTATGTGAATGCAGCTTTCAAAATACAAGTGGACAAACTGCTTGTGAAAACCAAACCTTCTTTCGTCTTTGGTGGAATCAGTGCAGAAACAGTAAGTATATAGTTGATATATTTGTAGTCTGGTCTTCAATAGCAAAATCAATGAAGAAACAGTATATGTTTGATACATTACTAGTCTTGTCTTAAAATAAATTGTTACAGCAGAATATACATATTTTTAACATTTTAAAAAGACCTTGGACAAATAAAAGGAAAATTACTGACACCCTGCAACATCTGAACATAGATGAAAACTGACTTACAAACAGCATCATATCTCAGAAACTGAAATTTTTTGGTTATAATAACCATTTCACTGGTTTTGAAAGAACAGTAATAGAAGGCATAGTTCCTTGAGTAGAGGCAGGAGTTGTCCAGCTTGAAGATGGATACATGACAATGAAACCTTGAGCATAAAAAGCACTGGGCAGGGTAACTGGGTAAGGCTCTAGAATATTCACGGCAGGACTGTGTTGTGAGAGACATTCTGCAAAGAATTTGCTTGCTACATAAGGATCATGATAGAACCAGAATTTAAATAGCAAATTTATATAGTGACATTGCTTGACTAGAAACTGATACAGCTGTGGATTAAATAAATACCTTGCATTGTACATGTGTAGCAGTTTATGATTGTTGAAATGGATGTTAACATGGGAATTGACAAAACAAAATCATATTCAGTGTAAAGGTATGCTTAAAGAAACTACATTTTGCAATATTTAAAATATACAGTTAAACTGTATTTTGCCTGTGTGTTACCGGGGTTCATAAGAGAAACAAAGAATAGTAACCTACCATGCGTGTCCTAAGAGATTACCAAGGAAGGTGGCATGGGACTGTCTACCTCATTATGTAGAAAACCTAGTAACAAAATCAAACCTAAGATGGACAAGTCTGCAAAGGACTTGGTATGAATCTGTTAAGGGTCTACACTCTTTTGGGTGATAAAAGGTGACAGAAATTTTATTTATAATTAGGATTAGGAATATCTTCATACTCTGGATGTTACATTGGTATTTATCCATCATATACATATGTGTTTCATAACGCAAGGGAAATAGTTACAGAAAGCTTTAAATAATTACAACTAGAAATATTATATCAAGAATTAGGATTGATTAGATGTATTGTGTATAGAATATTGGTTCCTGGAAATGGCATTATTGAGTCTTCGTTGTTTATTACATATTGCTGGATGCATTAGCTTAGCAGGTGTAACAATAAATGATCCCTCTGAAAATATGAGTAAGGGCTAAAATATTATTTTAACCATTAATTGAAAGATAAGTCAAGAGCTGACATTACGGTACTTGGGACATTCCCTTACGTACTCCATCCATAGAGTCTTAATATAATTGTTATGAGTATTTGATTTATTGTTTATGATATATGTATAATAAGCACTTAATTGAAAGCTGCTGATATATTCTGCTTGGTTCTAGCTTTTGCAGAAATTCCAAAAACATTTTTGGTGTTGTTTTCATGGTTGTAATTTGTATTATAAAATGTTTTGACATCCTTTACAGGACATCACTGTTAACATTAGCATCTTTCAGCTGATTGTTGATTTCTTGGCAAGATTACGCTCAGTAGTTTGCCATTGCTTTCTGAGCAGCTGGCTCACATACCCCGTAAGTTACTGACGCGATTCGAACCACTGCTGATTCTCACCGTCATCACGTTACTTAAGAGAGTATACGAGATTATGGAGAAAAGTCTCTAACCTCTAGGCCAGGAAACTGGCATTTGTATTATAAGACAATAGAAATGTAAATAAATATTTTGTAAATGTGATGTACATCTTGATTCTAGATTCATGCTACCAAGGCAGAAGAATTCATTACAGGGAAAACCCTTAGTGATGCTGTCATAAAAGGTTTGTAATCTGTGTGTCTTTAATGTTATTCAGATATTTTATATATTCAACATTACTATATGCTGGTAGCGCAGTGGCTAACATGTTTGCAGAGGTCAGCATAGCTGAATGAATAAGAGCACAAGCTCTTAAACTTCCTGTAGCGGGTTCAACCCCAACACCATTCTGTTCGACTTCTCGTCCTTGACTTGGGGATGTAAATGACAAGTACCTCAGAAGTTGGTGTGAATTTGCTTCATTACTGGTTATAGGGAAAGCTCATCCACACGCAAAAATCTGTCCAGTGCACCAGAAGTATAGCACATGTATGGACTTGAGTTAAAAGCAAGTGAATGCAAAAAAAAAAAATCACAGCTATCTCACTTGTAAAGTTGACAATGTATCTTAGAATTCTCCCTTAACATTGTTCTTCATTCAGCTGGTTGTTCTGGTAAAGGCTTTGTTTCTCTTTACACCAATCATGTAGCCGCCTATTTATTTTTTTTTTGGGGGGGGGGGGGGGGGGGGGGGAATAGTAGCATGTGTATGGACTACGCTTTGAGCTCAAAGTGAGCGAACGATAAAAAAGAATGTGAAACAAAATGTTAGCCTGCCAGCTCAGTGGTCAAACGTTTGAATTCCCCATCAAGATAAATTTTACAATTTATGTGGGCTGCCAAGTCTACTGGGAAACTATGAGCAAAGCTTGGTGTTGCCAGAATACGATGATTGTATGGAAAGGGGACACTTTGCTGGTATAACAACATTCAGGTATTGAATCATGCCACCACGTCTAGTGTTCGTTGTCTCGGATGGCTGTGTGAGGTGCACCAAATTGGGATCTTCCCAGCCAACGCAAGTTAGCGAGGCAGGTGTTTCGAGAATGTAACCGCATCGCGCAGCTAGAGTCGTGGTTTGAGCATGCAAAAGAGCAAATTTTTACGACCGTTCGACAAAATCTCGATAAGCGCCCACTCTCTCTTGATGAGTAGTGGGCCTGCAGTCAGTAAGCTGGTATAGATGTTTGGTAAATCCTGCCGGCATAGCTTGAAAGCTCTTCGGTAGGCGTCCAGTGGTTTTGCATATATCACCGGGTACTGGGAGGGCGCGCTTTACCGATGCTACTCTTGACCTGCATGTACGTGAATAGTCCATCTGTCCGATAGATATCCGGTTGATCCTGCCAGTAGTCATATGCTTGTCTCAAAGATTAAGCCATGCATGTCTAAGTTCACACTGTCTCACGGTGAAACTTTTATTAGTTCAAAACCAATCGTCGTTGCCCTTCGCGGGGTGCGGCCTTCCCACTGATGACTCTGGATAATTTTGTGCTGATCGCATAGCCTTATGTGCCGGCGACGCATCTTTCAACTGTCTGCCCTATCAAATGTTGATGGTACGTGACATGTCTACCATGTTTGTAACAGGTAATGGGGAATCAGGGTTCAATTCCGGAGAGGGAGCATGAGAAACACTCCAGATGAACGCAAAGAAAAAGAAGAAGAATCATGCCACGTTGATAATCGTTGGAAGTCTTGTTTTCCCATCTCACACGATCACTACAGTCATGGATTAGCTCTGTGTTCTTGTCTCAACCATGCCACGTGGCCTAGCCATCCAGATATTTGCTTCTTTGCCTTCCCCTTGTTCTTTTCCCCTCAATCTTGCCAATTGTCAACAAGTTCTCTAAGTTTTTTTCTACAAATAACTTGCCCAAAAAATCTTGACTGTCTACGTCTAATGTCTGTAAACAGTTTACTGTGTTCACTTATTTCTTGTAAGACTTGCTCATTGGTTCTAAAATATTAATATATGATTAATATCACATAACAGAATGCAGAAACATAGAAAAGGAAAAATGGTGCTGCAGCAGTCCAGTAAGACAGATCTTGTTTTGCTATAGCCATGATGTCCAGACAAATAAAACGCAACTCCAAACTGTATGGCAAGAAAGTTGAACAGTTACAGACTGAATACAAAAAACATACGGTTTGATCGAAATTGCTTATAATGTGCACATAGACCCGGTAATAACAAAGGCCAAGCGGGGTTTGGCAGCGATGCGGGTGATGGCGGCAGCAAACTGTGAGCAGCGCCATCTATGTCTTCTGTACGAGGGGCTGGTCATGTCTGTTTTGGAGTATGCAATGGCAATCCTGACTCTCAGCCATAAGCAGATAGAAAGGATGGAAAGTATACAGAATGAAGCTATGCGCATTATTCTTGGATGTACAAGAGATACAGCATGCAGGGCGATGCGCTACCTTCTTGATTTTCCAACCATTGAAGAGAGAATACAAGTTGCAGGGCACGCGCCTACCTCAGAATTAACGCAAACACACAACATCCACTGCATAGTGAAATTAGGAAGGTGAAGGGCAGCAGGTTAAAAAGAGGACGGTCGTGGATGGGTCAAGCCGAAGACATTCTTCAACAGGTGTGTTCACTTGAGGACTTAGAACCTGGCGAGGAGTGGGTGCAAGTGCCAACAGACTTTTGCACATCCTTTTCAGTTTGCATCCAACTAGATAGAAAATGCAGACAAGAAAATCCGGCTGCTGTTGAGGCTGAAGTACAAGCGTTGATTTTCGAGAATTCGCTAGACGGTGACGCGGTCATCTACACAGATGGGTCGGTCGTCCGACATGTGAGAAGCTCATGGGCCTTTACAGCTCGGGCTGGAGGGAGAATTGTGAAGGAGGACTCTGGTGCTTTCACTGAAACCACAAGTAGCCTGACCATGGAAGTCATGGCAGTAAGTAAAGCAATAACATGGCTCGAGACACAGACATTCACTAGGGCTTGTTTCCTTATCGACTCAATGAACATGATCAAGAGGATAGAGGAGGGGTCGATCCGAAGAGAATGGTTGCTGCCTCGGAAGCGGTCTCGGCTGGCAAAGATTAGTTTCATCTTCGTGCCAGGTCATGGGGGAGTACAAGGAAATGAGCAGGCTGACAAGCTCGCAGGTGAGGCTACTGTGGAGGGCGGACGCGCCATGGACCAGGCTGACATTCTGAATGCTCTACGAGAAGTGAGACTTTTGCGAGAACCAAGTGATGACTGTGAATCTACAACAATGGCCAGACTGCGGGAGCAGCAAATTAAAAGAGGGGTGGCCAAACAAGAACACTACGCAGGAAGCCAAAGAAGATTGATAAACCAACACAGAACTGGCGTCGTTAGCCGCTACACGCTGCGGGATTTGCTGAGGAGGGGATCCGAGCACTTATGGACTGAATGGTTCGATGTGCAACGAGGATGATCTGTCGACTAACTAACTAACTAACAAAAAACATGCATAAAATGTGAGCAACAAAGAAGTGTTTAAAAGAAAGTTAGTTGCATATCCTTGACGACGTCTTTGTCAATCTCAGCATTTTTTCGCTATTTGTTATTTCTTGACAAGTTTACATTCAGTAGTTTGTCATTGCTTTCTGAATGACTGACACATTGTATGAAAGCAAGCACAAGGTGCTCTGCTTCCAAATCACTGCATCTGTGTCTTTAATGCCGTGTGCGAAGTTGCAAAGTGTGTTCGTTAAACCCCTTTGCCACAGTGCTAGCAGTTTTAAAGATACAATTAACATCCTGCTCTTCAATATTTGAACACAAACATGTTCTTTTTCACAGTTATGATTCCTGTTAATATTATCATCATTTTGCATTTAAAGTTTTCATTCAGTTTTTCAGAAATGTGTGTATTATGGGTTTTTTAATATATGCATTATATTTGTATGGTCTCCGTGGGCAAAGGCTTACTATTGCGGTTCGTGAGCCGCTTACCAGGCATTCGAAACTCAGCTGCGACTGATTTGTGCAGCAGAACGTGTCGCATTGTGTTATAACGTGTTGGTATGGGAGCCGGTCGTTCAAAAAGCAATGGCAAACTATTGAACGTAAAACTTGCCTAGTACATCAACAGCAGCTGAAAAATGCTGGTGTTGACTGCAACGTCCTGTGAGGGATATGCAGCATTACAAAAAAAAAATTTGTATTTTTCAGGTAATATGTGAAAAGCTTACTTTATTTCTGAACCCCTGAAAATATTGGCTTATAAACTAAAAATAATGATTTTGCATTTAAAGTTTGCGTAAAACTTTTCAGAAATGTACTTTAGGCGTCTTTATGTGTACATTTTGCTTGCATTTTTGCATATGATACGTAAACAGTTGATTTTATTTCAGAAACCCTGAAAATATTGGCTTCTGAACTAAAGCCATCAACAGATGATCCACTGCATGCATCAGTCAAATATAGACATGATTTGGCTGTCAATTTGCTTTACAAGGTATTTACACAAATCAAGTTAAGCTGTTTTATTTCCAAACACATCAATTCAGTATGTGGAATATAAGGCTATAACGGTATTTAAAATACTAGCCACTTAAAAACAATCAGCAATGTACCTTATAATTCTAAAATCACAACCAGCTGTCTCAAATCCAAATGAATAGAGAGCATTTAGAAGTCACCTTTTACGCTCAGTCAGTAATGTAGGGATCATCCCTCTATTTATTTGTGAAGCCTGTCCCAATATTGCTCCTTGCTTCACTGATCCATCATTATATATAATATTAAATCATTCTCCACCCACTTTATTTCCAACTTCTCTCATTCGATCACCAGCTACATTCTTTGCCAAAACCTCTTTAAGCTGCCTCATTTCCAACTCATGTCCTTCATCATCGTCTTCCACTATTGTCAACAAGCATCATGGGAAGGAATAGTTGACATTCCAGCGCTCAATGGGCAGAAGCCAAAAGATATGTGTGGCACAAGGTGTCCCACTGTCATTTTGATAAAATTATTTCTTGCTCAGTCTTATTTTCTTAAGTTAGCTATTTATTCCCTGTCAAATATGATAGAACTTGATGATATTTTGCCCTGTCTTCATGTGTGTGAATCCATTCAGGACTCTTAGGTGTGTCTTCACCTTGTATCACTTGCATGTTTTTGATTACTCTCCATGGCAAGCCTCTTGAGTCTTGCTCCCATGCTGTCAGCTATGTTCCTACGTAGGGATACCTCATGGTACTTACGATTCTTAAATAATCCGTAGTCTAGGTTAACATATATCCAACGTGACTGAGAGAAGGTCAAGCATGTACCACATTCTTTTGATAACATTTGTGTAAAGTAACAATGTAAAATGCCTCAGTGAGAATAACATTTATGTAAAGTAAAAGTGTAAAATACCTCAATGAGGACATCATTTATGTAAAGTAAAAATGCAAAATACCTCAATGAGGATAACATTTATGTGAAGTAAAAATGTAAAATGCCTCAATGAGGATAATATTTATCATCACCATCAAGTGCCCTGCCAGCTGGCATAGGCGTTCATAGCTCTCCACCGATCTCCGTCTTTGGTGTTCTTGATCAACTCTGCTGATTTCAATCCATCCAGCATCATTTCTCTTTTTCTGCCTCTGCCTCTCTTCCCCTCAATCTTTCTGGTTGTCACGTTGTTCTCCAATGCCTCTCTTCTCATCACATGACCAAAGAAAGCTGTTTGTCTCTTTCTTATTGTTGCATGTAATGTTTTAGTTTCATTAGCCTCTTTCAGGCATTCGTTGTTAGTTACTCTGGCAAGGAATTCACAACATTCATCTCAGGAACCACATCTCTGTTGCTTATGACTGACCCTACCTGATGAGATTGTCCTAAAACAGCCATTAACGATGTTCACTACTTCTGAAATGTCTTCTGTCATGAAGTCTTGGGAAGATAACATTGTGGATTCCCCTTGCCTTCCACATAAACCTTAATAAAGATGGTTTTTATGTGCAGACCCTACTGGAGGTGGCTAAGCCAAGAGACCCCAAAATCCGCAGTGGAGCTGACAGCATGGAGCGCCCTCTATCATCTGGACTGCAGACATTCCAGGAAAAGAAGAGTGAGTTCCCATTGAAACAAGCCATACCCAAACTGGAAGCACCACTTCAGGTATAACTGTGTGTGTACGTGTTCAGTGTGTGTTGTTATTACTACTACCAGTGCAGATGCTGCACCACACACATGCATGCACACACGCGCACACACACACACACACACACATATATATACATCCTTACATAAGTGCATATAACTGTAGCTTATGTAAAAAATAAAACACACAAACCATGTGAATATGGAAGACATGGGGGTACCCTCCACATTGTCATCTGAAACTAAGATTAGGAGCAGGTCGCAAATCCAGAATAAAGTCTTGGCATGTTTAGAAATGTCATACCAGTCTTCAAACTCAATAGCCTGACGTGATAAGACTATATGCATCCTAGCACTTTGCCGGCAACTTGTGCTTTACCTAACAGCCCTTCACAGAAGAGCTGCCAAGACTTAACACTTTACATGTTTTAAATGTATTCTTTATCAGGAAACATACATCCATTAGTTACTTCTGACATTACCGATTGAGATGAAATTTTCTACACGCCTTCCTTTCATTCCAGTGCAGCCCACTGTCGTATTTTTGTTTCTTCTTCCTCCTCCTCCCATTCCCAAAATACGTACGTAAATATATGATGATGATGATGAAAGAATCCCCGAACCAAAACGCTAGGGAAAGGGAAGAAAATGACGTGACTACACAGAATCGTCACACGGCAATCGTCATCATCATCAAGTGCCGTGCCGGCTGGCGTAGGCGTTCAACTCTGCTGCTGATATATATGCCTCCATGCCACGGCAATATCAAAAACAATTCATCTTTTTATGTGTAAGGAAGTTATCTACAGTCGTGTAGAAGGGAAGGAACGATCAATGGAAGGACCGAAATCACAGAACCTAGACGAGTATGAATTCGGAATGGCGAACTCCCTCCTCCTCTCTTCTCCTCCTGCCTCTACCTCCTCCCCTCCTCCTCCCTCTACCTCCTCCCTCCACCCTCCTCCGCTTCCTCCTCCCTCTACCCCCCCTCCCCCCCCCTCCTCTCCCCCCCTCCTTCCCCTCTTCCTTCTCCCCCTTTCCCCTTTCCCCCCCTCCCCCCCTCCTCCTCCCTCCCCTCCTCCCTCCTCCTCCCTCTAAACCCCCTCCCTCCTCCTCCCTCTACTCCTCCTCCACCCTCCTCCTCTTCCTCCTCCCTCTACCTCCTCCTCCCCCTCCCCCCCCCTCCTCCTTCTCCCCCTCCTTTCTCCCTCCCTCCTCCCTCTCCTCATCCCCCCTACTCCCTTCTCCTCCCTCCTCCTCTCTCCTCCTCCCTCCTCCCCTTTTTCCCCCCTCTACCTCCTCCTCCCTCCCCCTCCCTTTCCCCCCACATCCCTCTTCCTCCTCCTCCCCTCCTCCCTCATTCCTCCCCCTCCATCTCCTCCCCTCCTCCTTTTTCCCTCCTCCTTTTCCCTCTTCCTTTCCCCCCTCCTTCCTCCCCCCACCTCCCTTTCCCCCTCCTCTCCTTTTCCTCCCCCCTCCCTCCTCCCCCTCCTCCTCCTCCCCCCCCTGCATTCTCCTCCTCCCTCCTCCCTCCCCCCCTTTTCCCTCCTCCTCCCCCTCTCCCTCCTCCCTCCCCTTTCCCCCTCCTCCTCCCTTTACCCTCCGCCCCCTCCCTCCTCTTCCTTCACCCTCCCCCCCCTCCTCTCTCCCCCTCCTCCTCCCCCCTCCCTTTCCCTTCCCCCCTCCCTCCTCCTCCCTTCCTCATCCCTTTTTCCTCCTCCCCCTCCCTCATCCTCCATCCTCCTTCCCCCCCCCCTTTTCCCCCCCCCCTTCTCTTTAAACCCCCCCCCTCCCTCCCTCCTTTTCCCCCTTTCTCCTCCTCCCCCCCTCCTCCTCTCCCGCCTATCTCTTCCTCCCCCCCTCCTCCCTCCTCCACTCTTTTTCCCTCCCCTCCTACCTCCTCCCCCTCCTTGCCCCCTCTTTCCTTCCTCCTTCCCCCCTCCTCCTCCCTTTTCATCCTTCCCCCCCCACCCCCCCCCCCTCATCCCCCCTCCCCCTCCCTCCCCTTCTTCCTCCCTCCTCCCCCCCTCCTCCTTCCTCCCTCTCCTCCTCATCCCTCCTCCTCCATTCTCCTCCTCCCTCCCCCTCCTCCTCTACCTCCCTCCCCTCCTCTCCCCCCACTTTCCCCCCTCCTCCCTCTTCCTCTCCTCCCTCCTCCTCATCCCTCCTCCTCCTCCCTCCTCCTCCTCTCTCCTCCTCCTCTCTCCTCTCCCTCCCTTCCCCCCCCTCCCCCCTCCCCCCGCCTCCTCCTTTTCATTCCCCCTCCTCCCTCTTCCTCCCCCCCCCCCCTCATCCTCTTCCTCCTTCTCCTCCTCCTCCCTTTTCCCTCTTTCCCCTCCATCTTCCCCCTCTTCCTTCTCCCTCTGCCTCCTCCCTTTCCCCCCACTCTCTCCTCCTCCTCCCTCCTCCTCCCTTTCCCTACTCCTCCCTCTCCTCCTCCTCCCTCCTCCTCCTGCGTTCTCCTCCTCCCTCCTTCTCCCTCTTCCTGCTCCCTCCGCCTCCTCCCTCCTCCTACTCTCTCCTCCTCCTCCCTCCTCCTCCCTCCTATGCCTCCCTACTCCTCCCTCCTCCTCCTCTTTCTGTCTATCTCTTCCTCCCTCCTCCTCCTCCCTCCTCCACCCTCTTCCTCCTCCTTCCTCCTACTCCTCCTGTTTCTTCTTCTTCTGCTGCTTCCGCTGCTCCATTTACCCAAGTTAATTGTTGGGGGAATATGTAAAGATCTTTCAAGTGCTCTTTCTAATGCTTTTTGTAAGTTGGTCTTCGTTTATCTAAGGTTGTTCTAACCGCAACCAATAAATGATTAGACAGACAGGCAGACAGAGAGGGAGGGACAGACAGACAGACAGACAGACAGACAGACAGATAGTCGGGAACGGGAACTTAAATGAATTAAATGAGATGCTCCCCATCAGGAGCTGGGCGAAGCCGGGCCGGGTCAGACAAACAGACAGACAGACAGACAGACAGACAGAGAGGGAAGGACAGACAGACAGACAGATAGTCGGGAACGGGAACTTATATGAATTAAATGAGATGCTCCCCATCAGGAGCTGGGCGAAGCCGGGCCGGGTCAGACAGACAGACAGGCAGACAGGCAGACAGGCAGACAGACAGACAGTCGGTAACGGGAACGGGAACTTATATGACTACTTATCTGAATTAAATTAGATGCTCCCCACCAAGGACTGGGCGATGCCGGGCCGGGTCAGACAGACAGACAGACAGACAGTCAGTCGGGAACGGGAACTTACATGACTACTTATCTGAATTAAATGAGATGCTCCCCACCAAGGACTGGGCGATGCCGGGCCGGGTCAGACAGACAGACAGACAGACAGACAGACAGACAGACAGTCGGTAACGGGAACGGGAACTTATATGACTACTTATATGAATTAAATGAGATGCTCCCCACCAGGGACTGGGCGAAGCCAGGCCGGGTCAGCTAGTTGCTTAATAAAACTGAACATGTTTTGGTGGTGTGAAGAGTAACTGTTCAGTAATCAGCAGCTTTCATACATGTGTTACAGGATAAGGGAAGTAAAGATTTATGGTACTGTAACCTACCATTCATGTCATAACAGGCAACCTTGGAGGGTTGACATCCGTACAAATTTAGCTGTAAAATGAAACAAGTAATGAATAAGTTTAAAGAAAAGGAAAGAAAAATAACAGTCAACTAAGTTGAAAGGAAACTTTTCTTCAAGAAAAAGTATGATGTGATGTGGAGAATTCTCTAGATAGCCTATATTACCTACATACCCCCTTTCACCTAGAAAAATCTCGAGAACTGACACTTGAATTGTTGGAACCATTTACAGATGGGTAAAGACAGCACAAATGGTAGGGGAAATTAAATATTTTAATATCAGCATATTGAGAATATCCAAAACACGATGAAATGGAGCAGGTATAAAGCTTCTAAACACGTGTGAAACAGTGCTGCTTTTACGCCATACAGAGGAAAATGCTCCTCCAGTGAAGGAGTGGTCCCAATGCTATCTAAAGAGGCAGAAAAAATGCTAATAGAGTGGGAGGCAGTGAGTTCTAGAACCACTTAGAACCACACATAAGAAAGTAAACATAAATGTGATCCAGTGTTATGCACCAACAAATGGTAAGGATAAATCAGTTAAATAGGAATTATGCATAAATCTCCAAAGTACTATAAATAATTAAATAAATGGCACTTGTGTGGGTGACCAGAATGCCAAGATAGGATCAAATAATATAGATTAATAAGTGATCATGGGGAAACATAGACTTGGGATAATGAATGGAAATGGAGAATTATTCATCAGTTATGTGCTGTAAATCAATATGTCATAGTAGGAAGCGTTTTTCATATAAAAGAATACATAAGGCAATGTGGATATCACCAGATCATTATAAAGAAAATTGAAATTACCATATTTGTCGATTTAAAAAAAAAAGGAGTCTCTGACCATATTTGTATTAACAAGAAATTGAGATCAATTCCACTTGATGTTATAGGTTTTAGAGGTGCTTATGTAGATTCAGTTAACCATCTGCTGGTAAGTAAAATTAAGTTAAAACTCAAGAGATACATAAAAAAAGGATATCTCATCAATAAAGAAACTAAGGAACTATTGATGACCAAAGGCTCTAATATGTACCAGGTCCTGCAACAGTTAGTAGTCGAGGGGAGAATGGAAGACTGCTGGCAGCATGATAAAATGTTCGGAATGAATCTTGTATATATGTCCTTGAAAAAAAATGGAGCAAAAGCATAATGTAGGGATGCTGCCCAACATCCTTTCTAAAACTGAAGAAATGCAAATCTAAACAAAAGGAAAAACAGAGCTAGTTATGTCTTAAATGGACTGATAAAAAATAGTAATGGGAAGTTTCTCACCAGCATTACAGATGTAGCGTGATGTTGACTATTTTGATAGACAATGATGAGAAATAGCAACCAATAGCCTTTCAGGATCCAGAATACAAATCACTGTCGAAGAAGAGGCCGAAATGGCTCGCAATGCTAGGATGTATGATTTGAATAAGTCCCAGGAATGACCAAGTCATCAAACAGTCCAGGCACAGATAGGTAAAGCGAACAACCGTTCTAGATCTCTAGACAGTAGCTTAGTTAATCCGGCTACGAATGCTATGAATGTAAGATAAAAGAGCCCCCTTTAACTAATCCTTTCTCTCAACATGGAGATAGACAGATTACACTTATAAAGTTGCAACTTTCATTACTTCACTCTCTCAATATCCTAATATTAAACTAGAGTACAACAGACTAGGTTGAAAGGTAAAATAAATCAAGCTATTTATTGACACAAGTGTTGTGTGCAAGGGTGGCGCTTGTTAATCATAGACTATGTTGTTAAGTGGACAGGCTAAGTGTGTCATCCAGTGAGGTATATGACTTAGCTGCAGACTTCGCTCCCAGGTTATTTACTCAGGTGTTGTTGAAGGTCAGGATGCACTGAATCACACACACATTCCGGCAATAGATAGAGTGTCCAGAAACAGGTAAGTTATGCGTTGCTGTGGGTTGATGACTTTTCAGTTGACTGTAGTCACAATGAAGGCTCAGAATTCCTGGAATGTATTTAGTGAGAACAGATGAATGCTCTTGTCATACACTCTTGATGATACACCAGATACACTCTTTGCCCACATCGCTTTGTTTCATACTCAGACAACATTACTGTCACATAGCTGTTTAACCCTGTCACACACAACTCTCTAGTGCTATGACTACTAACAACATGATGACTAAATGCTAAGGTGTGTAACTACTAGTTTCCTTAGCCAAATCTTTATATTAAATCTAATCAGATTTAGACACGCATGTATTCTATTCCACAGACTACTGACACATCAATGGATATATTCTAAGTCTGATCACATTCTACAACATACAGATTGTACTTCCTACTATGATGCATCAACATAGAGTATAATTCGCACAAATTACATTTACCACTATGAAGTGGAAACATCGAGTATAAATCACACAGAGTACATTTAACTATGAAGCACGAGCATTGATTAGACATCATCCAGATTACATTCACTTGACAGAGTACCACCACAGATTATGAATCGCAGATTACATCTCACCATATGAAGCAGTATTGTAAATTATAATTCTGATTCACTCCAGACACACACAAATTATATTATACACGAGGTTGAAGTGTTAACAGAGATTTAGAGGGTAGACAGTGAAGGCCTTCGTTGAAGTAAGGATACTGATGCGAATGGGAGGCCTGTCCCACGCTGTCATGGGGTGACCTCTGATACACGTGGTCTCAAGTTGACTAGGTGAAAGAAACTATTATTTAACTTGTTAAATGTTCCGTGTTTTCCTATCACCATTTATACCTCCAATTACCATCACATTCTATAATTATATTACTTCACTGGCGACCCACTCTTCTAGTATAGAGTCTATTAGTCCCTGGTTAATAATCAAGTGTTATTGTCTGGACGTTCGATAATCTATAGTCTAGTCTAAATTTCGCCATCTTGTGGGTTGCACGCTCTCCTCATTTTTCTTCTATTTCACTGAATTAGTATCAGCGGCGTGGTTCCATTATTTAGTTACTTATTCAGGCTGTAGTTTGCGATTCCTGTTCTCTACCATTAGTGATTGCGTACTTTCCCCACTGAATCTACACCACAAATACCGGTAAATATATTCAAGTAAAATCTTTAACTATACAATCAGTGCAACATACCTTCCAATTTTTGTGATTAGACCTATCAACAAGTTGCTGCTAGAGCATTTATAATTTTTATCTTCTTCTTCTTTTGTCCGCTCCTTTGGTTGTCAAATATATGGCTAACTAGAGCCTATAGTATTCTCTTTAAGACATAAAGTGTGTCGTATGGCTAGTTTTCTGGCCCCTGTGTCCTCCCCTTGTCAGTCAATCAGCAAACTGGACGCAGTACACTGTCTTCCAGCTGACGGAAAGTGAGCAGGCAGATTTTACGTGTTGCTCGTAATGCTAACAGGCCAAACTGGGTATTTTACCTAGATATACCTGCGCGTAGGCAGTATGCACAAACACTACGGTAATTTCTATTTCTATACAATAATGTATAATATATAATTTAATATATATAGAATATTAGCTAGGTTTAGCGAGGATTATATCCTCGCTAAGTATACATGAATATCTACGGATATATACAAAAATAGGAAAATAGAAAAACATAGTTTTTCTAGATATATATTGAAAAATCAATACTAGCACCAATACACCACTACTAAAGAACAAACATGTATCAATAACTACTAAGAAAGCACTTTACAACACAATCTTCCTACCAACTCTGTGCTACCAATGCCAAACCTGGACAATGACAGAAAAAGAGAAAAGAAAAATCACAACAACAGAAATGAGGTTCCTGAGAAGAATACTCAACGTATCAAGAAGAGATAAGATCAGAAATGAAGAAATCAGGACTAAAGTGGGGGTTAAAGCTGCTCTAGATTTTATTAGAAAGCAGCAAGTCAAATGGTTTGGCCATGCAAGTAGGTTACCAGTCAATAGCATGCCACAACAAGCAATGATGTACAGACCAGATGGAAACAGAGGAAGAGGCCGACCACGTAAACGTTGGACGGAGGGAATAGCAGAATCCATGGAATGTCGATATACGAAGCCCATAACCGGGCACTCTCACGAAGTTTATACTTCACCTCGACACCGCAAGGTACAAGAGGAACATGATGAGATGAGATGAGATGAGATATTGAAAAATACAATCTTAAACGTATTGTAAGCAAAACTAGAGGGGATGTTTGTCTACCACGTCACAACAGATCACATGAACAGATGGGCTGGACACTTTGAGGACCACCTGAATAGTTCTAAACCTCTCCCCCCTATATCCAGCCTGCAGAAGTGGAGCTGAATGGCAATCCTAAAGAAAAAAAAAATTATAAAAGCTATCAAACTCCTGAAGGATGGGAAAACTGCTGGCCCAAATTATATCCCAGCAGAGACTATTAAGCCAATATAAACATCTCAACTGAATTACTGCACAAATTATTCAGAAGTCTTGGAGACTTAAGAAATACCAGCACACCAGAGGGAGGATATCTTGTAAAGCTACCAAAGAAAGGGAACCTGCAGAAGTGCAAGAAATGTGGAGGAATAATATTATTGTCTGGGAAAACATTAAGCAGTAGCATTTTGAGAGATTAAGTGATGCCATAGACAAACAAAAGTGGGATAAAAAGGTAAGCTTAAGACCAAACGGATCCTGCACTTTTAACATAATGATAGTGTAAAACTCTGAAATGAATCCACCACTTTAGGTGAGCTATAAAACACCTTTCATTATGATGATATTAACTTAAGGGCAAAATATAAGGGCACGAAATGCAGAGTTTTTCATGAGCGAAAAGTAATAGATATATTTGAAATAAGACAGAAGTGCAAACAATTCTTTTTGTCACTGTTATTATTCTTACTGACTGTAGATGCATTATGAAGACAACAAATAATACCATTAGAACTAGAATTTGAGGAATACTTACAGAGCAATTTGATGATCTAAACTTCACTGATGACATTGCTTTCCTGTCCCATATGCAAAATCAGATGCAAGATAAATTAATCACACTTTAGGAAGTCACATAAGTTAGGTTTAAACAGTCCATGAGATATGGCAAAAATATGTGAATAAATCAAGCAAGTTATAACCCGATCTCCCATGGTGAAATTCACTTGAAAAAGTGGAATAATGCATATATCTAAGTAGCAATGTCGACAAATATGGGGAATAGATGGAGATATTACAATAAAAATACAAAAGAAAATAGAACCTTTCATAACACATAACATTGTGGGTTAGGAGCAGTGAATTTGTTTCACAATTCCCCGACAAATTGAGTCGAGGGTTACAAAATCAGCTGCAGACGATATTGAAGCTAACCGCCTTGTGTTGATGTAATTGATATGGCATTGTTTGTTCATAAAACAATGTCAGATGACTGAATGTGAAAATTGCCGAATAAATCAAGGACAGCCAAAAAAATGCTAGGGTTGATTTTGTTATTGTGTAAAAGACATGCAACTAAAGTTGAATTGTCATTAATATAAACTTTCACAGTGAAGAGCTTTTACTTATAATGTATTACTTTTATCATATTTTAGGCATCAGGAGAAACTGTTTATGCAAATGACATCCCAGCATTTCAAAGAGAATTGTATGGTGCGTTTGTTATTTCTACTGTTGGATGTGCCACTATCTTAAATATTGACAGTTCAGAGGCACTGGTGAGTTTTTGTTATATTACCTTCATACATTTACATTTTTATTACTTTACCAGGTGATTGATCATCATTATCATCATATTCACCAACAAGTTAGTCAGTCCAAAGTTGGTTTTAAAACACTCTGATCATGTCTGTCCACATTGTCAGCAATCCTCTTGGCTCAGCATAAGTCTGAATCCCAATGTCCTTGCATGCGTAAGTCTTGTAGTCATTTCATGGATGTCCTCTTTGTTTTTAACGTTCGATTTCGGCCTCCAGTATTTTCAGTTTATACCCCATTGTCTCATGTTGTTCATTTGGTCTGTTTTCTGTCCAGCTTACACTTTTTTATACAATGAGTGGTCAAAAAAGTGTTGCACTTTGATAAGAAACCATTATACAGGCGGGTGTGCTGTATATCATTGTAAGGACAGACTATTGGTTTTAATTTTCTATGAGTATGTACTAGCCTCTGCCATTTATATAATTGATATCTGACTGTAGGTTGATGCACCCTGTGAGCAGAAAGCATCCATCTGCACAGCCTGGTGTTCCTTTTCATTGCTTCCTTTTCCCTCTGCTGGTTTATTTTCTCCTCTGCTTGAAGTAATCTTCTTTCGCTGATTTTAAGATAAGGCATAAAGAAAGGAAAGGCATAAAGAGCATTGAAATTCACCACAGACACTGAGGAGACTGCTCACTCTGAAAAGGAAATTTGCCCGCATGTTATCCATCCCACTATATGCTTTTTAATTTATAAACAGGGTAAAATTTACCAAGTGTAATAAACAAATAATGAACAAAAGTTCAACAAGGAATAGACTCAAACTCATAGACGTAAATTAAACAATCTATTGGGACAATTGCTTGGGTTTCGGGAAGATCGAGCATCTGCATGAGTAACCAATCCACAACCACATTAAAAAAAATATATTTATGGCAACATAAACCAAATTCACTCATTCCTTCATTCAGTAGCATGTCCTTTCCAGAACCTCGCTCCCATAACAACCTTACGGAAAACCTCTCGATCATAAGCAAGATGTCCCGCGTCCGATACACCCATCTGGAGATCATCCGCCACATCCTGCACCCATCTTCTCTTTGGCCTTCCTCTCCCTCTCTTCCCAGGCATATACCCTTCCATTATTGTTCTCTCCAAACTTTCGTGGCGTTTCAAGTGACCCAAATATTTCAGTTTTCTTTGTTTTATCGTCTTTAATAGCCAACCTTCTTCAATATTCAGCTCCTTAAGTATGGATGCATTTGTTCTTTTCTTTACCCAAGATATTCTTAGAACTCGTCTATAGAATTTATATTCAAATGCACTGTTCAGCTTGTTTAGTAAGTGTCCAGGTCTCACAGGCGTATGTTGCAATGGGAAAGATGCATGCTCTTAAAAATCTAATTTTTGCAGTTCTGTCTGTCCCACTCACAGTCTTTGAAGAGCAATTGATAGTCGTCGTTTAATTTCTTTCATTGTGTCACAGTTCTTGGTAATCAATGACCCATGATATTCAAAATTTTCCACCACCTCCAATTTTTCCTTATTAACATATATTTCTTTCTCCATAGTAGTTTTATGATTATCTTTGTTTTTGCTATGTTAAGATATAAAATGTGATTTTCACTATTCAATTGGGTTGCGGCCATTAGATTTTCTATACCATTCTGTGTTGTGGATAGCAATACTGTATCATCAACATACTGATTCTCTGGTATGTCATGACCACCGATATTTAGGGCATCATATAGCTCCCTTTTTATATCATCTCTTATATTTCTCATTATATTTTCAGCGTACAGGTTAAACAAATAGGGGGACAGCACACATCCCTGATGGACTCCTTGTTTGATGTCAAACCAATCTGATATTTCTCCATCTATTCTAACCGCTGCTTGTAGGTCTAGATAGAGCATTCTTATGAGTTGTATTACACATGATGGAAGCCTATATTCCTCATGATTTCCCAGTTTCTGATGTTGTACAGTCAAATGCCTTTGAATAATCCACAAAAAAGGAGAATAGGTTTACATTAAATTCTCTGCACTTCTCTATTATTAAACGCATATTGCAAATGTGATCTCTTGTTTCTCTTCCTTGTCTAAATCCAGCTTGAACCACGTTAATTTATTCTTCCATTTTCTTACAAAGTCTTCCCATTTTGATTTTTAGTAGAATTTTACTTGCATGACTGATCATGGCAACAGTTCTATAGATGGTGCATAACTTCAGGTTGCCCTTTTTTGGTATTGAAATGAAGATAGTTCTCTTCCACTCTTTTGCCAAATACCATATTTCCATATCTATCTACATAACGCATAATAAATTAGTATGCTTTCTTCTCCTCCCGCTTTAATCAGTTCAGCTGATATCTCATCACATCCAGGTGATTTACCATTCCTCAGGTTCTTTATTGCCCATGCAGTTTCATCTAATGAGGGTTCAGGGTTTGTCTCTGCTGTCATTGGCTCACGTATTAATTTCCTCACTGTGTGTGTGTGTGGGTGGGTGGGTGGGTGTGTGTGTGAGTGGGTGTGTGTGAGAGAGAGAGAGAGAGAGAGAGAGAGAGAGTTAGTTAGTTAGTTAGTTAGTTACAGACACAATTTGTAATCCCGCACACCCGTGTTCGAAACACTGCTGAGGGTATTATGCCTTCAAGCTGCCTTGCCTTGGCTTTTTACAAAATGGTATGGGTGTTGGTCATTCAGAAAGCAATGGCAAATTACTGAACATAAACATGCCAAGAAATTGCAACAGCAAATAAATGCTGGTATTGACTGCGTGTCCTGTAAAGGATATGCAGCTAACTTGTATATTTTCTAAGGAATCCATGGCAATGTAGTGACTACACTGGACTACAAACTGGTATTTGGAAATGTCAGGAAATATTGGCAACTGGCGGGATATTGACCACACTATCTCTAGAGTGCTGATTGGTCTATAAACATAAGGGCTAGCACTTTATGTCCAATATATCTCATGGCATAAAAAGGGGTTCTTTACTCACTTTACTGTATTTTCTCTTACTTTACCAATTTTTCTCTTACTTTAATATATATTCTCTTACTTTACTATAAGGGGCGTTCATTTGAAATCCGTTTGTGCCGCACCACGCACAATTGCATACGTTGAACATGTTCATGTCATGGTCATGTGATAAGTACTGACCAATGAAACAAAGAGCATGTGCTTATCATCCCATGATGCATAGGTTCTGTTTCTGACCGTTGAGAAAATGGCCGGGTTGTTCCGAAATCCGTCCAAAGAAGCTCAAAGAGCGGTGATTCATTTTCTTTCATTTAAAGGATGTCGACCAGTGGACATTCATCAAAGAATGCAGGCAGCGTACGGTAACAAATGTGCGTTGAAGACAACATTGACAGATGGCACGAATGTTTCGGAAAGGACGTCAGTTCACGACAGATCTTCGACGGCCGGGTCGAAAAAACCATCGCCATAATTGATGGAGCAGTACAAATGAACCGTTGTCGAAGCATACGTTCACTAGCGAAAGATTTTGATGTGTCAATTTTAACAATTCAAAAGGTCATTCATAAGAAACTGCAATATTGGAAGGTGTGTTCACAGTGGGTACCACGGATGTTGACCGACCACCAAACAGAGGAACGCATGGGATGGTGTTTGAACCACTTGCTGCATTACAGAGTGGAGGGTGATGCATTTCTCTTCTGCATAGTGGCAGGAGATGAATCATGGTGTCACCACTTTGAGCCGAGCAGCAAAAGAGAGAGCATGCAATGGAAGCATGCTGGATCACCAAAAACCAAAAAAATCAAGTTACAGGTTTCCGCTGGTAAGGTCATGCTGAGCACATTTTTTGTCCATGAAGGGCTGTTGTTGCCAACTTTAAAGACCTACCAGGTGTCAACATCAACTCTACCCACTACTTGCAAACACTAGACAAAAGCCATCAAGAATAAACGACCCGGCATGCTTTCTCGTGGTGTGATTTTGTTGCACGATTATGCTCGTCTGCATGTCGCAAAGATTGTGCAGGAAGCATTAGCAAGGAAGAAGTGGGAAATTCTGCAACATACAGCCTATAATCCTGATTTGTCACCATGTCATTTTCATATGTTCAGACCTCTAAAAAAGCTCTCAAGGGGCAACGATTTCACACAGATGCAGACGTAATGAACGCGGTAAACACTTGGTTCAGTGAGCAACCACAATCTTTTTTTTGTGGACGGCATTCGCCGCCTACCTAAGTAAAGGGATGCTTGCCTGAATGCCTACGGCCACTTCTTCTTACCAACCCATGGTGCTTAATTCATTCAAAATGAATGCTTTGTTTAAATCTACCACACCTGTTAATGTTTCTTTCATGCTTTTGTAATAAAGCCATTGGAATGGGTTTCAAATGAATGCTAATATATTTTCTCTTACTTTACTATATTTTCTCTTACTTTACTATATTTTCTCTTACTTTGCTATATTTTCTGTGTTGTAGGCAATCCCGGGTGTGGTGAAGTTCATCAGTGCTGCAGACATTCCTGAGGGTGGTAAAAACAACTTCATGGAGCGGGCATTATTCCCAAATATTGAAGCTGAAGAGGTAAGATCGTATGGGTTGATAGTGATATATATATCTCATCTCATCTCATCATGTTCCTCTTGTACCTTGCGGTGTCGAGGTGAAGTATAAACTTCGTGAGAGTGCCCGGTTATGGGCTTCGTATATCGACATTCCCATGGATTCTGTTATTCCCTCCGTCCAGCGTTTACGTGGTCGGCCTCTTCCTCTGTTTCCATCTGGTCTGTACGTCATTGCTTGTTGTGGCATGCTGTTGACTGGTAGCCTACTTGCATGGCCAAACCATTTGACTTGCTGCTTTCTAATAAAATCTAGAGCAGCTTTAACCCCCACTTTAGTCCTGATTTCTTCATTTCTGATCTTATCTCTTCTTGATACGTTGAGTATTCTTCTCAGGAACCTCATTTCTGTTGTTGTGATTTTTCTTTTCTCTTTTTCTGTCATTGTCCAGGTTTGGCATTGGTAGCACAGAGTTGGTAGGAAGATTGTGTTGTAAAGTGCTTTCTTAGTAGTTATTGATACATGTTTGTTCTTTAGTATTGGTGCCATTTGTCCAATGAGTTGATTTGCCTTATTGCACCTATTTTCGATCTCGTCTTCTGATCTGCCATTTGATGATATTATACTTCCTAGGTACTTGAAGCTCTTTACTTGTTTCAAGGGATGTTCGTTTAGGTGAATTGTTGCTGTTTGTTCTTCTTTAGTTATAGTGATATATATATATATATATATATATAGTATATATATATATATACTATTGCCAGTCTGTGTCTGCTGACTTCTTTATAGATATATATATATATATATATATATATATATAAAGAAGTCAGCAGACACAGACTGGCAATAGTAATGCAGAGGTTAAACAGTATTAAGAACATATAGTACAAAACCAGAAAACAAATTAAAATAATGTGTTAGAACATGCATCTAGTTTAGTTTAGTTTAGTTGACGAATCAACATCACAACACACAAGTGTACCCCATAAGTGCTCCGTTCTACTCCTAACTCAAGCCTGAGTCAGGAGAATCTCAGCTCAGTGCATGAACTCCATAGCACCGGCGAGGATCCCATGCATCTTTCCAGTGCCAACATATCTGTGTGAGTCATGGACCATTTCACAGTCACTAATGAAGAAAGTCGGTCCTTTTAAATGTAATACCCATGCTACAGAAGAGTTCTTAGAATATCAAGGACCAAGTTAAGAACAAATACTGACATTCCACTAGATCGGAGCATAAAAGAAAATTGTTTGAGAAATAGCATCCTTGTCTTGGAAACTGACATACTTTAGTTATATTAAATGTCATATTGGCTTGAAAAGAACAGTAATGAAAGGCGTGGTTCCTGGAAGAAAAGACATGTTTAATTAGCATGAAGATGGAAATAGAACATTGCAGACACCTTGGGCATGAGGCAGGACAAACTGGTAAAAGACTGAGAAACTTTTCAGCGGGCTGCGATGAGAGCGATTTCTGCGCAGGACCTCAGACATGATGATGATGTGTAAATGTATGATGTGTAAATTTATGACATGTAAATGTATGGTATCTAAATGTATGATGTGTAAATGTATGATGTGTGGAATTGCCCATAGTAACGTCCACAAGGTTTGTGCAGAAAATTGTAAATGATCATATAATGACTGGCATCTTGCCATCATGATAGATGATAGTTTGTAAAATGGAGTTATACCTCTCCATTGAACACAGCCTGGACTGAATTTAGAGACCATGCGTTGCCCATGCAGCATTATCCCTCTCTCAGCCTGTCTAGTTTGCTTCAGAGGAAAGGCAACACAAATATTGGAACAAGACAAGCTGCAAAAGATTCTGGATCAGTAAAGCAATTCTCTACCTGTCTGTCGGAGCTTTCATCCTAGACAAGTTGCCGACCAAGGCTAATAAAGTAAAACATATATTGGACAACCAAAATGAGCAATCTGGACATTTTGAGGGAAGCTAAGTTGCAAAGTCTGTAATTAGGCGAATCATGATTAGGCTGCCTAAAAATAAAAGATGGAAAAATCATAATAGAAAAAGATTAGATTTTAAATGTATGGTCATATTATGTGAAAAACCTTTATGCTGATAACAGAGAAGAGCAGTATGATAATCAAAATAATAATGAAGGACCATCAGTTTTGAAGATGGAGATTCAGAATGTTTTTAACCATATAAAAACTGGCAAGACTCCTGGTTCAGACAACATCACAATAGAAATGATTAATGCTTTAGAAGAATATGGAATAGATCAAGTCACCAGACTGCTGAACACAATATGTTATACTGGAGATATACTTCATGAATTATGTAATTCTGTATTTATTGCAATCCCAAAGAATTCAGGAATGTGATCAACATAGAACAATTAATATAATGAGTCACATTACAAAGAATTTGCTAAGAATTATCATGCAAAGAGTGAGGAAGAAAATACAACCTGAAATAGAAGAACAATGTGGGTTTGTAGAAGGAAAGGGTACAGTAAATATTGTGTATGCTGAGAACAGTAATTGAACGTTCTATAGAAATAAACAAAGATCTATATCTTTGCTTTATTGACTACACAAATGCTTTCGATAGAGTAAGACATGTCAACATGATAATGATGTTTGAAGATCTACAAATTGATGGGAAAGACCTTACACTTGTAAAGAACATATATTATAAATAATAAGCTGCCATCAGAATTGATCCTGATACCACATGGATGATAGGCAAATATGGACATTGAAATACATATGTTCAACACCACCAACAGTGGATTAAACTGTATGGTAGCTTGGAAAGAGTGATTGCTGTAGTCAACAGCTTTCACTTTTACATCTACGACCATTTTCAGCAGAAGAAGAAAACAGAGGAGAAAGAAGACAGGATGGCAGCAACAACATTTATGAAAGTTACACGTCTCTGTAATTCTCACACATATTAAGTAAAGACTAAAGTAAAGGGTCATTTTACGTGCCTTGAGGCATATTGGGTTTATGGTAATAGCCCCATATATTTACAGACCATTCAGCCCTTGCTGAGTGATACGTTAAATATCAGATCAGTCACCTTTCTCTCACCATCTTCCTCTGTCTCTCTTTCCACAAATTTTTCCTATTGTCACATTATTCACAATCTTTACCTCCCATGACATTTTCCGGGATTAATTTTAAATTGGGTCAACTCAGGGAAGGTTAACCTGGTCAACAAGTGCATGACAAAGTCGGATGTGTCGGCAGAAAGTGCATTTATCGCAGCTGTGCTGTAAACAGGCACAATACAATTACGTCTAAAAACAACATTCCAGACAAATGCAGCAGAAGAAGAAGCAGGGTCAACTTAGTCAATTGTTAAATATATTTTCACTTTTTGTTCAGATGTTGTTCATGTATGAACTTTATAATACTAATGTCAGTGTCACTGTACCAGGTGTTTGTGTCCAAGAATGTTGAATATGCTGGACAAAGCATCGGTCTTATCCTTGCTGGTAAGTAACTATCATTTTTTGTTTGTTTGTTTGTTTGTTATTTTTTGGCGCTTACTCACTTTGAACTCAAGCATAGTACATACACACTACTTCTAGTAGTGCTGGACTGAATTTTGCATGTGGATTATCTTTACATATTAGCAGTGACCCTTGCCATCAGGCAAACCCACTCCGATTTCAGAGGTACTTGTAATTTGTCCCCAAGTCAGGGACGATAGGTCAACATTTTAGTCCAACTGTCCAGTCTAAGGGTTGATTGAACACCTTACCTTGGCATCAGCACACCGAATGTTTAAGAACACACATTCTTAGCCATTCGGCCATGCTGACCTACGCTACAATTGTGACTGTCTGAGAAATATTTCATTCATAGTAACATTTTCATTGGTTGTGTATTGCTATAAGCAACATCGCACAAATGAGTTGAGTCAAGATCTGACATCACAGCACTCAGGACATTCCCATACGTGTTATATCCTCATCTTCAACAGCCAGTGAAGAGTCCCAATACTAATGAGTTACAATAATAAATTAAAGCTTTCATGGCTTGGTTACTTTCTAAGGTATGAAGAATTTCATGATTGGCTAGGATGTAAACAATTTTGTAACTTGTGAACATTGAAAGATATAAAAAATTAATGGTTTTAATACATTCTAAGATAAGAAGAATTTTGTGGCATTGCTACATTCTAAGATTTGAAGAATTTCATGGCATTGCTGTATTCTAAGACTTTAAGAATTTCATGGCATTCCTACATTCTAAGATAAGAATTTCATGGCTTGACTACAGTCTAAGATATGAAGAATGTCATGGCTTTACTTTATTCTAAGATATGAAGAATTTAATGTCTTTTCTACATTATAAGCTGAGAAGAATTTCATGGTGGTCTACGTTCTAAGATATGAATTTCATGAGTTGGCCACATTATAAGATATGATAAATTTCATGACTTTACTACATTCTAAAATATTAGGACAATCATAAAAAGCACTTACAGCTGGAATTCTGGGTAAGGGGAACAGATCACTCTAATGTATAATGCCATGACCAAGTATATGTGAAGTTATTCCACTTCACAAATCTAAGACAGTATCTGGCTTGGCATCAGCCTTCACTGTATTACAGGAAAAAATTATATATAGTAAAAACTGAGCAAATTTAAATCAGTTTTGCCTGTCCAAGTAATGTTTAATCATCAACAGAAATATCATGTATTTCTATTTCTAAGAAAATTGTACAGGGGTGTTAATAGCAGACCACATTATAACAGCATCATTCAGAAAATATGTTTTTAATGAAAATAGCAGACCATATTATAACTGCATCATTCAGAAGAGCTGTTTGTTGATGATATTCTTGCATTGCAGAAACACAAGCTCTTGCAGAGCATGCTGTCAGCAAGGTGAAGGTTACCTATGGCAACATTCAGGAGCCTATAGTTTATGTGGAAGATGGAGTTGACAAGAAATCATTTTTCCCTTTAAAGTTGGATAAAATTGTGGGCCAACCTGAAGGTTACATTATCTTTTATTATTTCTTTAGTATTTTATTTAATATTTATAATTTATATTTTGAGTTATTATCATGCAGCAGGTTTTTGTAGAACATGGCTGCCACCAAGGATTGCCAATATGTATCTCGGTCTCTTGCTTTTTCTCCTGCTTCATGCACAATCATGCACAAGGTGTCCACAATGTCCTCTGTCCATCATTAGGCTTGTTGATTCCTGTCACTTCTCCCAAGAATATGCCTTCCATTGCTGTTCTTTCCAAGTCAGTGTGACTGTGACATTTAACATGGCCAAAGTAGTTCTGTTTTGGAAGCATTATGCTGTTTATGAGCCATGCTTTTTTCGATGTTCAATTCTTGTATAATGTTAACATTTTCCCTCTTCTTGGTCCACTATATTCTAAGAACCTTTGGTAACATTAACTGGCTCGGTGCCAAACGACAAGTAGGTTTGGACCAAACATGCTATACACACAAAACGATTATTATGTAAATTGTCATTCACTGAGCATTGAAATTTCAGTAGATACCATGAAACAAAATAAATAACACGATGACCCATGCTTGGTGATCTATCATCCTTCTTTCCAAGTGGGAGGTCACATTTGGCAATATATTATCCTTCGGCACAGTATCAGTTAAGCTAAAAGCCCCAATGTTTTTCTGTAGTGATTGCAAAATAGTCCATGACTCACAACTTTGTTGCTACACGTAACATGCATGCTCTTAACAATTTAACTGTAACTGTCTTTGTTTGTGTTATGAAGTAGGTTCTTAATATTGTTAACCTCTTCATTGATGTGACCAGTGTACTTCTGACTTCTTGTGAACAATATCCATTCTTTATGTAACTTGAAGAAAACTGGCTATTGAATTGCGTCATGTTCCTGACATTCAAGTATGTTAGCCATATCGAACTTTTGTTTGATTATATTATTACATCTAATATTATTACAAAGTTATATTATTACATTTTATATTATTACAAAATTATATTATCGCATCTTATAATATTACAAAAGTATATTATTACATCAAATGATATTTATTTTAATTTATTTATGTGAAGCCTGGACAACTTACTCACACCAAGAGAAACGTTTAAACAGCTTTCATATGCAGTGTTTGCGAAGAATACTTGGTATTAAGTGGCAAGACAAAATCACAAATACTGAAGTATTGGAAAGATCAGGTTGTGTGACGGTTTACTCCATGCTCAGTCTTCGTAGACTTAGATGGATAGGACACGTTAGGAGGATGGATGATGGTAGAATACCAAAGGTCATCTTTTTTGGTGAATTACAGACGGGTAGGAGATCTCATGGTCGGCCACTACTACTATACAAAGATGTGTATAAGGGGACATGATTGATACAAGCATTGATAATGCACATTGGGAGCAAGTCACCGCTGAACGTGTTACATGGAGGGAAAATATCAGAAATGGAATAAAGACAAAGGAGAAAATTATTGCAGATAAGTCACACACCTAGCGTGTGAGAGGTAAGATGGTTCATGATGGCGGAAATGACCATGTGTTCACATGCATCCACTGTGGACGAACATTTATAGCGCGAATTGGCCTTATCAGTCACATTTGCCACTGCCATGGGTTGTAGTTATTATGCCATTTTGAAGCACGATGTAAAAAAAATATCATCCGTCAAGATGGCAAGGTGCCAGTGAATTTATGTTGTTCAGAGTAATTGTTGATATTTTGGTTGTACATTAAAAAGTATTAAACAAATTACAGAAGAAAGTAAACTATCAAAATCGTATGCATCACTGTCTACTTATCGAAGCATCTAGTTGTATAATGTGATGTCATTTACAGATGCTATAAAGAATTCTGAACTAACAGTATCAGGTCAAATCTATGAAGGGTCACAGTTTTACTATTACCTTGAAAATCAGGTATCTTATATATATATTTATATTTTAAATTGCATCATGTCACTCACTTTTCATTCTTCTTTTCAAAGCGAGCTGAGTGGTCTCGAGTGCTGGATGTCCCGGGTTCAAGCCCCGGTGAGGGATTTTTTCATGTGGACTTCTAGTAACAAAATTTTCCCTCGTCTCTGGGTAGTGAGATCTGACTCCCGTATGTGTTGTTGTGCATGTAAAAAATCCCTTGGCAGTTGGAAATCAAAATAAGAGTAACCTAATGACGCCCGGGCAAAATTTTGAGTTAAAGAAAGTCTACCCAAAGTATTTCAGGATCCTCGCCGGTGCTACGGAGTTCGTGCACTGAACTCAGGCTTGAGTTAGGAGTAGAACTGAGCATTTATGGGTTACACCGATGTGCCGTGATGTTGATCCGTTGACTAAACAAAACTAACTAAACTTTTCATTCTACTTTGCAAAAACATCTTTCTCAGTATTATTACTCTTTTGCCGGCTCTGTGGCAAAGAGAATACAGAAGCAATTTGTAATCCCTCATACGATGTTCGAAATACAGCTGCAAACAATTTCAAAGTTGAACGCCTTACATTACTTTTCATATAATGGTATGAGTATTGGTCATTCATAAAGCAATGGCAAACTACTGAACGTAAACTTGCCAAGAAATAACCAACAGCCAAAAGATTCTGGGGTTGACTGCGACATTCTGTAAAGGATATGCAACTAACTATAACTATTTTAAGTTATTATTTACATGCTTGCTTTGAACTCAGGCTTAGTCCATACACGTGCTACTACTTCTAGTGCACTGGACATATTTATTTGCATGTGGATTAGCTTTCCCTATTACAATTGTCCCTCGCCATCAGGCGAACCCCTCCGATTTCTGAGGTATTTTAAGTTGTTCTTTCAGCAGTGAATCTTGCTTTGTTTTTGGTAGTTAACCTCTTTCTTTGTCTGACCAGACTTTTCAGATCATGTTCAAGCCTGTATTTATCTTTAAATTTTCGTTAATGAACATTTAGCTTTGTTTTGATTTTGAACTTCTAATGTTGCTTATAATAAGTTTTCTGTCTGTCTCCTGCAGCTGTAGTTCTCCAACTTTCTTAAGTGTGTCAAATATTTTATTTATTGGTAATTGCATATATGCTACCAATGTCAAACTTGGACATTATCCAAATCACACTTATGAAAAATCAACACCTGTGAGATGAGATGCTTGAGGAGAGCTGTGAACTTAACCATCTGAGACCAAATGAGATATGATGTTATCAAATAGTGGGATCAATACCTCGGGTTACATATATTGAAAGGTAGAAGATCAAATAGTTTGGCCATCTCATTAGAATGCAGCTAGTATAGTAGCTCTACATTAAAGAAGATCTTCTATGAGAGCAAGAGGTCGTCGGAAAAGAAAATGGATTAATGACATCAAGGAAATTGTACAATCACATGAAATGACACTATCCAGTGCCACCCATCAGGTGCTTGGGGGTGCCAATTATTCCTCCCCACGACACTTGAGGTCAAAAGTGGAAGATGTTGATGATGATGATGATGATGATAGTTGCATGAACAACCCACAAAATTAAAACATTAAGTTAAAATTTCAGGCTTAGATTTAGGCAGCAGCTTGCTCGTTCTAAAAATATTCATAAGGTTACAGTTCATCATCATCATCGTCATCATCATCATCATCATCATCATCATCGTTAACTTCCATATATTTTACTGTTTTTCCGCTTTTGACTCTTTCATTTCCAAGTAGTAATAATTTTAACTATTTCTATTCCAAGGAGTTGCACTTTAGGCAATACATGGTTGAATCTGGAAAAGTTAAAATAAGATTATTACATGACATGAGTCACTGATAAAACTTAGATATAGCTGGTTAATATAAAAGCAGTCTGAGAGTTGTCAAAAATGTATCCTGTATGAATAGACAAAAATAAACACGAGATGAATTTATTGGTAGAAAAAGAGTTAATTAAATGTATTTAAAAATATGAGAATATAAGGTCAGGCATCCACAGAGTATAGTGGAACCACACTTGCCTGTTACTTGCCTGTCAAGGGTTCGATTTCCTGTGAGACAGCTCAGTGCTTTTCACTTTGTATATCAAGATATTATATGTACCAATAATGCAAAAAAAATAAAAATATTATAAACATTTCAATATCTAAGAGTAGAAGAGTAAAATCTATAGAAAAATTTACAGTTGAAATAAATAATGTTTCCTGTTTAATTCAGATTTCTGTAGCCGTGCCCACAGAAGATGGCATAGATTTATATTCATCCACACAAATGGCAGATATGAATCAGAAGTCTTCAGCTGACATTATTGGGAAACCCTGGAACTAGTGAGTCATATAGTTTTGTAGTGATGCTTTCCACATTTTTTTTATTGTTATATCCTGTAAAGTATCTTACATGCAGTGATTATCCCTTCAGTCTTTCTGTGCCTTATCTAAATTAATTATTCTTAAGTCAAAATAACTACCAGTAAATATCTTTTCTGTAACAAAGTTAACAAAGGATGCATTTTTCACGTTGATAATTAGTCACTAAGCTTCATTTTAGCCTAAAATTGGTATTATGAAATGTTTTGGGATGTGAAGGCACCAGCATGGTATTGACCTCGTTACCTACTAATCATCATATGCCATGCCGATATGCATGGGCAGTCATGTTTCGCCATCTCATACAATCACCACAGTCATAGATCAGTTCTGTGTTTTTGTCTCATTTATGCCATGTGACCAGGCTATCTAGATATTTACTTCTCTGCTTTCCCCTAGTTCTTTTCCCCCACAGTCTTGTCAGTTGTCATCAAGTTCTCCAGTTTATTTCTTCTCAAAAACTTTTGAATGTCTACGTCAAATTTCTCTAATCAGTTTACAGTTTTGAATTGTTTCTTGTGGGATTTGTTCATTAGTTTTTATGTGTGTCTACGGTACCTTTGCATTTTTCTCTCAAACCGCATTTCCACTGCCATTAGATGTTTGTCAGCTCATCTGCTCATTGTCCATGCTTTACATCCATATAAAAGAACAGGTCCTATGTAGCTTGTCAACACTCTCATTGCAATTTAAATCTTATTATTGGTTAATATGTTTTCCATCTTGCAAAAGGCTACCTTCGCTATAGCTGAGTGTCAGTTGGTCTATAAAAATATGGGCTAGCTACATATGAACAACATGCCTCTATGGCATAGAGAAGAGTCCTGTACATTAGCAATATACGTGGAGAGGGTTCTCCTGAAGGCAAGGGACACTGGTAGTAGGGAAAGCTAAGCCTCACACAAAATCAATCCTGTGCACTCACTAGCAGTAGCATCTACAAGTAGTAGTAGCATAAGTGTGGACTATGCTCAAGTTAAAAGCAAACAAACTAAAAGAAAAAGAAAACAATCAAGAGAGGCAGAGAAAGGTGTATGTAGACAGCTGACACAGCTGGGTAACAAATAATAATATAAGCAACACAAATTTCATCCACATATCTGATGTCAGAGAGGGCTAGAGAGTCATGATTACTGTTGTCTGCTCCAGATAGTTGTGTGCGTGAACCCATTAATACATAGAATTCTAAGCATCTTAATGTTTATTAAGGCAAATTCACAATGGCAGAAAGAAACTCATATGAAAACTGTACATTAATTTTTATCACATTGTGAGTAGAAAGAAAGGGTTTGGAGAACATTTGGACTCAAGAATATTGAAAATGCTAAAGTTAATGAATAGCAAAGATTGAAAATGATAAATTTAAACAATGGCAAAGATCAGCTCAGTGTTCTTGTCTTGACCGTGCCACGTAGTCAAGCCATCCAGGTATTTACTTCTGTCTTTGCCTTGTTCTCTTCCCCTCGATCTTGCCAGTTGTCACCAAGTTCTCCAATTTATTTCTTCTCATAACATGTCCAAAAAATTGTGACTGTCTATGTCTAATTTCTCTAATCAATTTATAATTTTCATTTGTTTCTTGCAGTACTTGGTCTTGTAGTAGCTGGTCTCCCTGGCCTAGGGGTTTACGTGTCTCCGTAATCCTGTATACTCTCATGAGTAACGTGATGTGCGCGAGAATGGTAGAGGTTCTCGCTGTGTCTGTAACTTATGGGGTATGTGAGTCGGGTCGCTCAGAAAGCAATGGCAAACTACTGAGCGTAATTTTACCTAGTACATCAACTGCAGCTGAAAAATGATGGTGTTGACTGCAATGTTCTGTAAGACATATGCAACACATACAAAAAATAGATTGAAAATGCTAAAGATAAAGAATGGCAAAGATTGAAATGCTAAAGATAAAGAATGACAAAAATTGAAAACGCTTAAGATAAAGAATGCATAGTGCAGTATGTGGCTTAGATAATGACATCCAAAAAACAAAAACTATGATAATTAGCATTGAAAAGGAAAGATCATCAATGAAAATCACAGTAAACGGGCAGATACTAGAACAAGTAACAAGTTTCTCTTATCTTGGACATATAATAACAGATGATGGCAGAAGTGAAATAGAAATCAAAAAGAGAATGGAAATGGCCAAAAATGCTTCCAACGTTATGAAATCAATATTAACATCTAGAGAAATTAACACCACATTAAAACTGAGAATTGTCAAATGCTATGTATATTCATCGCTACTGTACGGCGCGGGAGCCTGGACATTGAACAAGCAACTAGAAAGTCGCATAGAAGCCCTGGAGATATGGATATACAGACGAATATATCATATTTCATGGAAACAAAAACAATCAAATGCAGAGGTTCTAGGAAAACTGGGAATGAAGAGAGAGTTGATGAAAGAAATAAAGAGGAGGCAAGTGAAATATTTTGGCCACATTAAAAGACATGAAATTCTTATAAAAATCATACTGGAGGGCAGGGTTGAGGGCAAGCGAGCAAGAGGTTGACAACGATACAAGTGGGAGGATAACATCAAGAGATGGACGAACATCAGCCTGACAGAATGTGAGTGAGAGACAGACAGTGTTGGAGATCCATTGCAGCCAACCTTCATTGTGGAGACGGCACCTGATTGATTGAAGATAAAGAATGGCAAAGATTGAAAATACTAAAGATATAGAATGGCAAAGATTAAAAATGCTTCATCTTCCTGTCATCTCCCAATGGAGATAGGCCCTTAACCAACTCACCACAAGCCTTTTGTATACTTGTTCATGATTGGTTGGATTTAGTAGCCAAACTTGTCTTTAGGGTGAGGTAGCCAGACTGACTCCAACCCTCCTTAGCTGCTTCTCTTGTAGGCTCAGGTAGCACACAAGCACTTATCACTGTTGGTAAGATAATATTTGTTTGAATACGTATCAAATGTTCTCGAATAAATTGTGGTTTATTTTTTTTAAAGCATCAATATGATTGGTTGCCGTGTTGGAGGGGCTTTTGGAGGGAAAGCACTATACTCCAGTATCATGGCTGCAGCAGCTACACTGGGTAGCTATGTCACAAAAAGGTGAACAAGTTATTATTGCTATATATACTTTTGTACTTAAATTTATTTACATAAGTTTTTGATAAGAGTAAGGGAGAAGATAGTGTCAGTACAGGTTATTCAATCCAAGGGCTAGATGGAAGGTCTTTAATTATGTTAAGCTTCTAAAAATGCATTTGTTAAATTCTTTAAGTTTATTCTTGGTCAGTTTATGTGGTGGTTTCCCTTGCTGTCTGCATAAGTGATTTGCATGCTAATATTTTACTTTGGGTAGACGTTCTAATTTTGCAAATTTTTGCCGAAACATAGCCGGTCATAGCCTTCTGTTTATGATTTCCAAGTCTCGTAGGATGTTTAACTAGTGTGTAGCATGCACACAAAAGCTCATAATAAATCATCTTTATCTGAGAAGATAAAATGTTTAGGTCACTACTTCAGGACCAAGGTGGGGTATTATAATAATATATGATGTCTTTTTCCGATGGTCCATGACATGTGGCATTGGTTTTGACATCTGTTCAAACAAACCAATGTCTTCCCAAATACAACATCAAAGTTATTGGTGTCAGTCTGAAAAAATAATAAATGTATTTGAGCATTCATGTACTTAATAACAGCCAGAGGAAAATGTTAAGGAAGTTAAATGTAGAAAAGACCAAGCAAAAGCAGTATTTCATAAGTTGAAATATTCTCAGCAATTTATCTTTGTGAATGGAGGTGAGAAAAGGAGTTCTAAAGAGCTATATTGAGCCAATCCTGATGTATGGAAGAGAATCATGGACAATTAGTAGACAAGTGAGGAATTATGTGGAAGTTGCGGGGATGTGGCTTTATAGAATAATAATGAGAACACAGTGTACAGATAGAAAGAATAATGAAGATATCGTGAAAGAAGTTAATTCACAAACAGAGTTGTTTCCTCACATCAGACATTGGCAGTCCACATTCTTTGGGCATACCATGAGAAGGAGAAAGCTAGAGTATACCATCACAACAGGAAAGTTGGAGGGGAAGGGAGGCAGGGGGAGACCAAGTGTAACAACACTCCCTGGGGTGAGGGGAACTGATGCCACACCTTAACAACGCGATGTGATCTGCCTGGGATCTAGGTGGCCTCTATCTACTTTACCCCACCAGCCTTTGGATACCTTTCTCCCTTTTCACTCATCCAAGAGATACTACCCTCTCACACCTCGTCCTGAATGCATGACTCAACACTCAACTCTGGTATCTATATATGGTAACCGAAGTGTGTATTATACAAAAGATGATGAGGAGGATGATAATGAGATAGACCTAGTAGCTACTAGAAATGTCGAGGCAAGCAAGTATGGGAGTAGCCTCAGGATGGAGCTGTCATCATCGGAAAAGCTCCGATTAGAATGCTGCGGGTCATCTTGGTAACATGTCTCATCGAATGTAGTCACAATTCCAACAACCTCTCGTCTTCTCACAGATGGATGTATGGTGATCGTTCTGACTGAACGGGTTCCTGAAACCTCTTTTCAGTGATGATCTGGACTGGTGGCCCACACATTTGACTAGACGTCAAAATGTCTCTAGTGTGGGCAAACAAATGTAACACTTCGTTGCCCTCTCTTGAAGAGTCACGGTGTCAAAAATAGGAGAGCAACCTCTCCATCGATACTGGGGAAAATTCTCTTCTGGGAATATAGTCTCCGGACTCCAGCGGACTCATGAGACAAAATGGCCCCGGCACAAATAGTCAATGGTAGGCTGGCTCTAGCTGGCGACATCTCTGTCTACAGTCTTGATACAGTGGACAATCACTCCACAGGAATACTTGCCGAGATTTCAGTCGATGAGCATGTAGTGTGGCCATAGTGAACAAAACTTGGTACTGACGTCGGCAAAGTGATAGCAGGACTCATACTCCGGTGTAGTAACCTTTGGAAAGGACACGCTTGGTTTCGTGGTGGTATCCCTGGTCTGCTACCCACACTTGCCTGGTCCCAATCACTGGACCCGTCACCAACTGCCACAACCTCAATCAAGAAGGTAGAACCTGTGGAAGACAACACTCAGTGAAAGCATCTAGAACCAAGCTTACCATAAGCGAGTTCACTCTCACCCATATTCCTCAGCCAGGGACTCGTCTCATGAGAGTCCCGTCTTCCTCATAGGCTGCTCGCTGGTGCCGGAGATGAACTGGGTCTAGGACCTGACAGGCGGCTAGTCACCCTGCGTCATCTTCCCCGGACTGGAGTATAGCTTGGGCCAAGGTCGTCGGTCACTCGTCACTGAGGTGTCGTCCTATCCTGAAAGACTTCTACATGACATATAGGGTTAGTGAATCATTAGTAGTGTAGGCAGAATGGCCCTGAAGTAGGGCCGGTGATGGTGCATCTCGACCCCCTCCTTGTTCTCGCCAATCTCCATGGTTCACTTCCCTATTACCAGTCAGAGCAGACATAGTACCGTGCCTCAGGTACAAAATATCCAAATCCAATATTATATACATGGCCTCAATCATTCTTCTTGTAGCAGATATCCACACTCTGTTGTCTCCTCCCTCATCAAGGGCCGGAGCATTTAGAACGGCGTCACTGCCCTTAAAGAACAGCCCTGCATCTTCGGTCGTTTCTCACCCATTGTCCACCTCTCTGGAATCCACTATATATTAAGCTGGCATTCCTTTGATGTACACTAACTATAAGACAGATGTGAGGAAAGATATGAAGAAAAGCCAGTGGTCGCCCCACCACGTGACAACGATCTTCGACTCAAGTCACGACCTTGAAATGACATCCGATACTTCTGCCGACCTTTGTACAATATTCATTTCGACTGTCCGAGTCGATCGATACCGCACATGCCCTAGTATAGGCGACGTACTACACTACTTCCGGTTCCCCGCGTTACATCATTCCGCCACGCCGGCGTCGACTACGTTCGATTTCAGGAAGCCGGGCCATGTGTGAACTCAAATTAAAGGTTTCAGTGCCCTGAGTTCATTTAACCCAACCTACCGTTGCTGTGAATAAACCCCGCGCCTCTAGGACGTAAAACATCCCGTCAATACCCCATCTGTATTTAAAGGTTGGCTCTATGCCGGCACACTTTCACCTGTTCACACTTGACCCACTTTCCCGCACAAAACTGTTCCACGGGCGCCTAATCTACCACGGGCGCCGACTATCGACACAGCGTTAAATAAACTACTGTAATCTACATACCTTCGAATGGCCACACAGCAGCCTGCTGGAAACGATGTCGGTCTGCTAAATATGATGTCGGGTTTCTCTGAATACCGTGAAGACATCGGCTGCCACAGCCTCCATACAGGAAACCACACAAGGCCATATGGCTTCTGACCGCTTCGAGTTACAGAACACAATTGACTTCTTTGTATGCTGGGCCCTACGAACAGCCCATGCGCTTGACGCTTGCCCTGTCGGTCTAGTGAGCTCTGCTCACTACGCCAAGGCTTCTCAAATTGTCGAGAAACACCTAACCAAGGGCGATGATTTCACCAGGAACCGGGTCAGGTAATAGTAGGGTTGTCTACCCTATACCACACGGCTGAATCGATGGCGTTTTTCGTGACACTAAAAAAGAATATGCTGGACAGTTTGACATCATGACATACAGGAACAACAGTATCAGAAATAATTGGCAGTACATGAGGCAGAAGGCTGTAGAGAGACATGAATGCCAATGCCACATGACAGACTATAAGAAGAAGAAGATCTGTTTTGTTTTTTTCAAAAAACTCTTTAGTAGTATAAAGATCTTTGGATGTATTTCTACTTGTAACAGTGTCCTTTTATTCTAACATGTATAACCTTAATTACTGGAACTAATTATTATTATAACTTTACAAACTATGATAATAATTAGAATAATGTTATTTATAATTCTATAGTTTTATTGGATTGTGAAGCAGATATATTATTGTTATTGCCATTAGTAATTCTAGATTCTAGAATGTTAGACTAATGAAAAACAGAAACACTTTACCTTGAGTGAACCTGCAGTGATAGATAGATAAAGAAACAATCTGAAAGATAAACATTAAAAATAATAATACAAAAAGATTAATTTATCTTTTCATTTGTTATAGGCTTAATTATCATTTACCTTTTGTCATATTTATTTTTCTGTTCAGTTATTTATTTCAGTTTGTGTTTATAATTGCATGTTTTCCCCTACCTCCTTACAGTTTCATAAATATTTTTAGCCAAAAGATGAGGTGGTTTCATGTTTGCTTATTGCATAGGATCTGTGTGTTGACTCCTTTTCACACCTTAAGTATATGCTGCTAGCTCCATATTTTTAGACCAGTCGGCTCTCTGTGGATGATCTAGTCCATATCACACTGGCTGCCTTTACTTCCTAGAAAATGTCCTGGTACCCATTTTGGGTTTGGTCCACTTGGCAAATCAGGTCATGGAAACATCCCTGCCTCAGAGGAGATTCAAACACACAACGACTGGGCAGGCAGGCAGGACACTACTGCAGCTCCCATTCAATGTGGTGCTTGCTATTAATGACTCAGCTTTGTTTGTTTAATCCTGCTGTAGTCATCTCGGTCATAAGGATGTTGAAACTTGGTCACTAACTATTGATAAAGTTCTCACACAAAAGTAGCAACAAGTAGTCATTCTGAATGAAACACTGCCAAAGAGAAGATCAAAATGGCTCGTAAATCTAGGCTGTATGAACGTACAGGCCCCAGAGATGATCTAGACTTCTAAACAGTGACCAAGCGAAGGAAAGTAAGACGACCAACAGCAACTAGAGTATAGTCTGTATGCTTAATTATCCTGCTACACTAAGCATGGGAAGTAAAAGAGCCCCCTTTCATACACCTTCTCACAACACTGAGATAGGAAGACAATAATTTAGTATAAACGTTCACCATTTTTCACTGGATCAATGTGCTGCGTATAAGTACAGATAGAACAGAGTCATTTGTTAACAGTTTAAGACTACAAATAGGTTTTATTTATATAACACACTAAGTGGTCTCCACAGGAGAAACACCTACAGAGTTTAATGGGGTTTTAAATATGCCCCTGAAGATGTTATAATAAGGCTACCAATGTTTCTGTAGAGTTTGGTAGGTATGTTTTAAGAGCTAGTATGCTCTTTTAAAGTCTTAATCACGGCTGAAAACTTTGGTTCTAGGCCAAATCTTAATATGTAGTTGAGGTGTTGTAGCAGATGGGAATTCTGCTACTTATCTTTGGCTTCCTGTCCTCGCAGCTGGCACTCGTGGTTCTCAAAGTCTCATTCCTCAGTAGATGATGATTCACACTGCTTTTCACACTGTTTTGCACACTGGATACTTGGGTTGAGCCTTGCTCTTATATTAACTAACAGTGTCGATGTTCTTGACTAAGTGTTCACTGGTCAGTGCTTGATTTTCACTAAAGTTAGTTGCAAGGCAGCACTTATTATTGTCAGTTATATATATATATATATATATATATATATATATATATATATATATATATATATATATATATATATATATATATATATATATATACACACACACACACACACACACATATATACATACATACATACATATATATATATATATATGTATGTATGTATATATGTGTGTGTGTGTGTGTGTGTATATATATATATATATATATATATATATATATATATATATATATATATATATATATATATATATATATATATATATATATATATATATATCAAGACTTCTAGACTGAGTTGGCAAGTAAGCAAAAATGAAACTGTGAATGGCAATTAAGTCATTGTTTGTTGGTAAATTGTTGCAGCCTGGTGTAGCTTCGATCAGTGGGGGTATGCAACACTCCAGTCTCCTTTAGAACACTTCACCTCACTGTGTAAGCCGGGGCTCTGTGAACCACAAATTTTGTTAAAGTCTTTGCTAATATTGCAGAGAGGTATGGTTCACCTCTATTTTAAAATGTTTTTCTTTTCTAGTTCGATTTGCGACCATCTCCCATCAGACCTGACGTTTCAATGAGACCGGATTTTGTCAATTTCATCCCAGCTAAAAATTATGGCCACGGCTTTATTGCCAATCGGCCCAATTGTATGGTGATACCAACTCCAGCCAAATTTTCCTGGTTTGGCTGGTGCCCTAATTCACCTATAATCCCTTCTACTTATATGTACAGTCATTTTAATGATAACATTTAATATTTAAAAATAACAATGGTTGTACCACCGACTCTCTCACAGATGTTTACATTTAATGTTGGCAAGTTATCTTTTGATTTAATCTGTCTTTTTAAAAAATTAACATTTAGTCTTCTTTCGTGTACGGTTCAGAAACATAGGCAATGAATAAATGAAGTACATAAATGAAGTCTTTAAAATGTGGTTGTATAGACATATACATATAGAGTATCATGGCTCCAAAGAAAATAAACAAATAAATATTATAAAACCTGTGGATGAATAAATATTAAATAAAAACAGGTAGTTTTTGTGTGTGCAAGAGTTAAACATACCTAACTCTTTTTGTTTTGTATTGTTATATCCTGCTGCAGCCATAACTTCCCTTATCTATGAAAAACATATTACTGATTAAACTGTGAGCAGTGCCATCTATATCTTCTATATGACTTGACCACAAGTAGTCTGACTATGGAGGCCATCACAGTAAGTAAATTAATTACATGATATGAAACACAGACCATCACTCAGGCATGTTTCCTTGGTAACTCGGGAAGATAACGATGGGATGGGCCCGAAGACAGTGGTTGTTGTCTCTGGAGTGGTCATGGCTGGCAAAGATTAGTTTCATTTTCATGCCAGAGCGTGCAGGTGTCCAAAGAAATGAGCAGGCTGACAGGCTTTCAGGTAAGGCAACTGTGGAGGGTGGACAAGCCATGGACCAGGCTGATATACTGAATGCTCTACGAGAAGTAAGTTGTTTGTGAGAACCAAGTGATGACAGTGAATCTACATCCATGGTCAGACTGCGAGAACAGCAAGTTAATAAAGGTGTGGCCAAACAAGAACACTATGCAGGAAGCTAAAGAAGATTAATAAACCAACACAGAACTGGCATCGTTAGCCGCTACACACTGCAGGATTTACTGAGAAGGAGATTTGAGCACTTATGTACTGAATGTTTCGATGTGCAATGAGGATGATCTGTCGTCTGACTAACTAAAGTCAGACAATTAAAGTGCTTCAGACAGCTGTCACTTTAGTTTCTTCTGTTCCAGATTGTCAAATGAAAAGTACGACTGACCCGGAAGGTTTTAAGAACTTTTATTATATATGTCTTCAGGCCTGTTCGTGTGTGTGTCAATATGAGCACCAACATGAAACTGATTGGCAAGCGATCCCCTCTGATTGGACAATATAAGGTATTGAAAAGTCTATCAACACACATTAACATTATTACTACTACAGATACAATTAATACTGTACTAATGTTAGTTAGTTAGTTAGTCGCAGTTCCAACTTCACAGCAACGGGTCGTCCCCATTATGCTCTGTTCCTGTGCCAGTGAATATCACACAAAACGCTCCCCACTGCCCAATGTGAAAAGTGGAAAAGACAGGAGTCTCGACAAACAACAGCCCGCACAGATACACTGTGCATAATGCCGCCGCCAGAATGTCAACACACCAGTCCACCACAAAACGCCCAATTCATCTCTGATGGAATCGGCAGTCATTTTCCTATCTGGATGTTTCCTAGATGTTCACCCACACAGTCTACGAAAATACAGTTCATCACCGACGGCAGTGGCAGTCAACCAGAAGCCCAACAACCACGCATTTATGCATAAGGCAAAAACCGGTCAACTCTGGGACATAGCCACTTGCCATCGCTCCGAACATGCAGTCACGTTCCAAAAAAAAAATATTCTTGGGCAGATTCAAAAGCACTTCACACGAAACTCACAGCTCACAGTGTCGCGCCACGCACTCACTCAGTAGCAGGGCGACAGAACCATCAAGCCTCCTTAGTCGCCTCTTACGACATGCGTGGTAGGCTACAGTGTTGCTATTCTTTGCTTCCCTTATGGGCCCCGGCAACACACGGGCGTGTACTAATGTAAATGTATGTAATCATTGTTTGTACCTTTAAATTTAAAAAGTCGCTTAAAAGTCGACAATGTCAACTTCATTGCACCAGGTTTTTATCCCATATGGCTCACAGCCTCTTTCCGCAGCATGGAAAGCATCACACAAAGCATGAATCTGTAGCTCCAGCAACGACCCTCAGGAGTCTCCAAAAACATGCACTCATGAACCGAAAGGTGAGGCCCGGAATCGAACCCACAACCTTCAGAGCCTGAGTCAACTGGCTTGACCACTTCACCATGGAGACTCTTGGGTTTTCACTTAACTTCACCGGATGCAGCCCAGAATCGAACCCACAACCTTTAGAGCCTGAGTCAGCTGGCTTGACCACTTCACCATGGAGACTCTCAGGCCTTTAAATTATCAAACATATCTATTATATAAAGAGCATTTATGAAGACATGCCTTTTGTATTATTCCACATAAATATTTTATTTTCATCTGTGATTACTTGGTTGGTTGGTTGATTGGCTGGCTGGTTGCTTTGCTGATTGGTTGGTTTATTGACTGATTGGTTGGGTGATTGTGATTCCTCTAGGAGACTGAGTTTCAACTCTTAAGTTTGATGCATTGACATTCAGGTCGTCTGAGCCCTGACAATGTCATCTACTGGAATGAGGTTAGTTCAGGGACTTTATTTCTGACCTGGTGCCACAGCACTATATCCTTTAGATTGTGCTTAAGATCTCTCCTCCTCCATCAATCTCAGAAACTTGCACCTTGTACAAGACCAGTACTGAAACTTCACACCTACCAGAGGTATATTAGGATCTAACCAGGTCTTAATTCAGCACAGCACATACAATCCGAGACCGAGTAAGAAATGCTACTATCAGACACACTGTGGGATCAACACCTTGTGCCACATTTATTGAAAGACAGAAGATCAAGTGGTTTGGCCATGTCGTTAGAATGCAACATCAGCAACTACCATCACTGGCCTTACATCAAAGATCATCTGCGACGAGACCACGAGGACGTCCAAGAAGAAAATGGATTGACGACATCAGAGACATTGTACAACCACACGGAATGACACTATCCAGTGCCGTCCACCGGGCGCTGGAACGCAAATTATTCCTCCCCACGACGCTTCACGGCAGAAGTGGAAGATGATGATGATGATGATGATGATGATGATGACATACATCTGGAACTATGCCTTGGCTGGTAATGTTTCCTCAACAGGTTTAAGGTTATACTGGTCAGCAGATGTCAGTCAGCCTAATGTCCCGCAGGAAATTGATTACTTTGATTTTAGGATATTCTTGTTGTCTTCTGGATGGAACTGTATTTATTGTAAAGCGTATTTTATATTTATTTTGGCTGCATTGTTTTGTGTTAGGATTATATAGTTATATTTAAGTCATTTTTCATATTTAAGTCAGAAATATGTAATTGTATATCATCCTGTTGCTCTATCTAAGAGTGCTATAGTTATTTTGATTTATTTAGTTGTTTCAGGGTTTGAGATTTAAATATTGAGCCCAACCCACTACTGGCAACTCTGATCATATTCTGATATGAACCTAAGGCCTATCCATGTCAATGTGGAAGCACTATACTCGAGTTTTGCTCTCGTTTGAGCTCGTCAGTAGTGCATATCCTTGACTGGACCCGGAAATAAACCCCGGATCACTGGCGTGTGAAGTGGGTGTATAAACACTAGACCATGCGGCACACGCTGGACACAGCTAAATTATCACAACAGAATATTACAACGTCACCCATTGTAGGCAGTAGCTCAAGATTTGCCCGATCGCCGCGACTGACGTCCGTCAATCAATGTGGACCCGTGTCGTGTCCTCCTTTAAAGTGTCGTCCCTGGAGTGAGGAGATCCGACACCCACATTATAATATTATTTTTTTTCCCCCTCAATATTCTGGAGAATCCACCAGCTTCCGTCCAACACACTCCATCAGCCTATGGACACCTTTTCCTATCACTCTCACACTGTCGTACTATGCCCCCTTCTCATACTTCCCCAACGCAACATACTCAACAACTCTTGCTTCTAGAAATTAATAAAGATTAATTTATTAAAATAAAAGTGTAACGTGTATGAGACGTGTATGCGAAGAAAATGTGTGACGTGTTCTATAAAGTGTGTAGACTCTGTCTCTCAGACATCAACTCAGTCAGCTGATCACAGCAAAGATAGACCACAGCACGTTACGTCAGAACAAGTACGTCTCATCCGTTGCCGGAACCATCTTGCCGGATAATGCTTTGCCTCTGTAGACCTCTGGTAATCCAATTTCATGAACATCCGAAATAGACACCGGTGGTATTAACAGTTAATCATGGACCGGTTGCACTCTACACAATGTCCGTTCCTAATGTTCCTAAACAAACTGCACAAGTCTTTTGCTGTGTGTACGCAGTTAGTTAGTTAGTTAGTTAGTTAACAGATCATCCTCGTTGCACATCGAACCATTCAGTCCATAAGTGCTAATTACTAATGTTAATTGTTACTGTACTAACACTAGGTACTCTTAGCCGGTTCTCGGTTCGTTACTACTGTCTGATGCTGTGTGGTGCATCAGTATGCATCATTCTCTTTGATGAATCAATTTCCTTCTAGCGTAAGTTACGTTTCTGTATGCAACTTTATTGACTCTTGAACTGGTATTCTTCAGAATGGGTTTTTTAATTCTTTCCCAAAACTTGTAGAGTTTCCTTGGATCTGGTAGGGAACCTAGGATAGAAACAACACATCTGGTGATAGTACTAGTCACTGATCCCTTCGGCTGAGTGTAAGCCTATCACCTTGCTTAATGATCTTTAGCTAACTAGACTTAGTCACAGAGCAGATTAGCTACCCACCTAGAGTCGAATCAGGCTATGACAAAGAAAAAATATCAGCAAACAGAATGCGGAACTCCGCCCACCAGGGACACCTACGGGAAGATCCCAATTATCCTTCATTACTCAACTAGTAAAGCTTATCAACACTTCACTAATCTATTCTAGCTAACAGAGCCAAGTATCACTTCACTACTCTAGCTAGTTTCCACTAACAGTGCTAATCATCACACTATAGTTTAACAAGGCCACAGTCTATATTAATTATACGAATATATTATAATAAGTTATACCTTAAATGGCACTACTGCAGTCCTATAAATCATATCTACATCTGCCATATAGGCACGTGTAAAATTAAGTCACTAATTAACACACGGTAGATATTATTTCCACTGGCACTGCAGTGCCCTGCACTCTGTCTAGAGCATTATTCAAGTCCACCCTAGTTGATCTCAACTCGAGTTTATATGGCAAACTACCACAGTTGTCCACGTGACGTTATCCTTTACTCCCCCACACAGGTGGCACAGTGGCAAATCATCCCCTGTCAAGAACTATTTTCCTGGCTTAAATCCTGTCAAAGTTGTCAGTAATTGCCTAGATTCTCAAAACAAGCCAGCTAGTTTCTGTAAACTCCCAACAAAGAGTTTCGATACCAAGCTGCCAATCATCTTGATGTTCCGGAAACCAAGAATTGACAGATGCACTGTTTTCCGTACTAGGTACTTCCGTTTTACATCTGCCCCTGTGATCTCACGGCTTCCATCTGCATTCAAATGTTGACAAACTTGTCACTCTTCTGTTCCGTGGTGACAATCCCAGCAGCCATTTCCGTCTGATGTCCGGCAGTATAGATGACAAACGGAACCATTCCATATCCTAAGCTGACAATATATGTGATTCTACTTGTTAATGAACTGCCAACTCTGTGTATCCATTCCTACTCACTCACCACCAAATGTGTATATGGGCTGACACGATGTAACCTGTACAGCTGTGTTTACTCTGTTAGTACGACTGTTGTGGCCCAGAAAATATACGCCACGCAAACGTCGGTATTATTATCTGGGTTAACTCAGGGCGCTCGTGACATAGGCCCCCTCTTAAGAGAGTAGTCCATCTCACTCTTCTCCACCATGAGTTAAATCCAGATGATTCATTCCTCTTCTTCAGGAGCTGGGTGTCTTGACAAGAAGTCCGCTCCAACATTTTCCTTCCCAGGAATGTACTCTACTGTGAAATTATACGGTTGAAGTAACAACGACCACCGCATCAACCGTGCGTTGAGCTTCTGAGAAGTAGCCAGGAACATCAGGGGCTGATGATCTGACTGGACCCGAAACTTAACTCCATACAAATATGGCTGAAATTTTTGCACTGCCCATACGCGGGACAAGCATTCTCTCTCGACGGTTGAATAATTCCTCTCCGCCTGTAGAAGTTTCTTACTTGCGTATGCCACAGGTTTCAAAACCGAAGCATCGTCTTTTCCTTCCTGTAACAAAGCGGCTCCAATTCCAATCGCACTTGCATCCGTTCTCAACACAAATGGTTTGGAAAGGTCAGGGAGCTGTAATACAGGTTTGCTGACCAAGGCCTCCTTTAACTGACTATAGGCATTCTCACATTCTGGTGTCCAAATGATTTGGTCCGGGAATCCCTTTTTCAAGGTTTCCGTCAACGGAGCTCCCAGTTCAGTGAAATGTGGGATAAATTTGTGGTAGAACCCACCCAACGAGAGAAAAGATCGCACATCCTTCTTCGTTTTTGGCCTTGGTGCATTTCTGATTTTCTCCAGGTTCTTCTCTTCTGGAACAATGTGTCCTGGAGTGATGGTGTGACCTAGAAATTCCAGAGTTTGGTAACCAATCATGCACTTGGTTGGACGAGCAGTAAGCCCTGCTTCCTTGAGTCTATTAAACACTCTCTCCAAGGATTGTAAGTGGTCATCCAAGCTGTCACTGGAAATCAGAATATCATCCATGAATGAGATGATGGACGGATCCTGTAACGGATCTAGTAAAGTCCTCATCATGCGTGTAAACACACTAGGTGCATTGCTGAGTCCAAAGGGCATGACCTTGAATTCGTAGTGTCCACTGGGTGTACTGAAAGCTAACAGTGGTCGAATCTCCGGTTTGACTGGTATCTGATAGTACCCCCGACTCAGATCCACCTTTGAAAAGTACCGAGCCTTATGGAGCCTAGCGAATAACTGAGTTGGATTCGGCAAAGGTTCCACCTGAAACTGTGTATGACTGTTCAGCAGTCGGTAATCTATACACAACCTGTGTTCTCCACTTGGTTTGCGTAACAAAACTACCCCCGCATTGTATGGGGATGTGGATGGTGCAATCACGTCATCCTCCAGCAGTTTTTTTATTTCCTCCTCCAGGGCCTTTTCTTTAGAGAATGGCACTGGGTAAACCTTCTGACGAACCGGCTCCTGTGTGGTCAAAGTCATCTCAAACTCCACCAACCTCGTTCGTCCTGGTTTATCAGTCAGTATCTCCTTATGAGACTTGAGAACCTGGGTTATCTTTTCCCTCTCCTGTGAGGTCAGATCAGGGTTCACTTGTACATCCCTATAGGTTTCCTGGTGTACCAAGGGATATTCCCTGCCCTCGCTGGTTCCCACTTCTGTCTCCACTGCAACAGCCATTGCCATGAGGTGAGCTGCCTTGTCTCCGGGTCTCTCTTCGTATTTCCGCAAGAGATTGATATGGAAAATCTTCGACTTTCCCCGGATCCGGATCTGATAGTTGGTTCTGGATATCACCCTTTCCACGGGAAATGGTCCTTGCCAACCTATCTCCAGTTTGTTGTTTCCCGTTGGGAGTAACAACAAGACTTTATCTCCTACCTCTAGAGATCTTTCTTTAGACCTATGGTTGTAGTAAGCCGCATGTCTTTTCCTGGCCTTTTTCAAGTTTTGATTTGCCAGAGTCCATCCCTTGTGGAGTTTTTCTTTCAGTTCCTCCACGTATTGATAGGATGAGATCACTTCTTCTGACGTCCCCTCTTCAGTCCAACTCCTCAACATGGCTTCCAACGGTCCTTTGATTGGACGACCAAACAGCAACGTAGCGGGTGGTAGTCCTGTTGAGCCATGAGGAACTTCCCGATAGGCAAAGAGTGCTGCTGGGATATATTCATCCCACCTATCAGGTTTTTCCTGCGCTAGTTTCCTGAGCATTGTCATCAACGTGCCGTTGAAACGCTCTACTTGTCCATTGGCTTGAGGGTGGTAAGGGCTGGTATGTATGTGGTTAGAGTGAAACACCCTAAATACCTCCTCCATGAGTTTTCCACAAAACTGAGATCCATTATCCGTCAGAATTTGATCCGGAAAGCCTAATCTGGTAAAGGCCTCCATCAGTGCGTCCGCCACTCGTTTCGAGTCAATCGTGGTCAACGGTATAGCTTCACCCCACATTGTACAGCAATCCACCATTGTGAGTATATACATGTTCCTCTTCCTAGTTCTGGGAAGTGGACCCACGATATCGATGGCTACCCTCTCGAAAGGAGAGTTCATGATGGGCATCTCACCCAACACCACCGGTGCTGTCCAGTGTTTCGGTGCCACCCTCTGGCACTCAGGGCATGACTTCACATACCGACGCACATCATCTGTCATTCCCGGCCAATAGTAGTGGCAGGAAATCCGCTGCATGGTGGCGGCAATACCCATGTGTCCACTAAAGGAGATGGTATGCCCCATATGAAGAATCTGGGACCGATGAGCTTTCGGGACGACCAACTGACCGTATAGGTTGTCTCCCCTTCCTGCTCTCCTGTAGAGTATCCTATTCTTCATGTAGTACTGCCCCCGTCCTGGTGGATCAGCACTTTTCTGCAGCTTTTTGTAGCAAGGACGTAAAGTATCATCCTCACTCTGGGCAGTTCGTAGCTCCCCCGGCATTGGGTTAGTCACAATTGCGTCTGCCTCTTCCGTTTTCGTCTGAGAGCGAGTCTGCATTGCTCCCATATGAATTGGCTCCCTGGGCATTCCCAGAAAGACATACCGGCAACCTAGGATGACTGGAAAAATGGGATCGGTCAATACAGCGGCCTTGATGGTGCCGGTGACGTACCGTGACCGAATCTCCACATTAGCAATGGGCAACTTCATGGTTACAGCACTCTTCTGTGCAGGCTGTATGTCCAATGTTTCACCTGTGAATTGTTCTGGATGTACCAGATCCGCAGAAATCACGGCCTCCCCGTCCAGTCCTGTGTCGTATAAACACTCCACTTGACGACCGTTAACCTCTACCAATTCCACTACAGGTGGTTTTTCCTGGTCTGGAGTCTCGTCCTCGGCCTCGACCTGTTCGGTGGGCTCCACCTTAGGTTTCCCTGAGCACACGACGAATTGAGTGTCTCCTGACTTTCCCCTACAGTCAATAGCATTGTGCGTGTTTGACTTGCATTGGTTGCACCATTTCCCTGTCCTAGATTTTCTATTGTCGGACTTGAGTGAGCTCTCCTGGTGGCGAGCTTCCTTGTTGACCTTGGCATTTTCCGTGACAACCTCCTTGGAAGTCACTTGACATGCTGCAAAGTGAGGGTTCTTAGCCTTCGATTTGCAGTCCCTCGTATTGTGAGAGGGTGACTTACAAATTGAACACCACTTCTCCGACCACGGTCGTTTAGGTGTAGAGCTTGAAGTGCTCTTGCTTCCCTCCTTCTTCTTCTCTGAATTATCCTCTGATTTTTTCACATAAGGTTCCCACTTTTTGGTTCCTGAGTTTTTGGCTTTCTTCTTGTCATGTTTCTCTTGACTTTTGGTGTTGGTGGAAAGGTTCTCCCCTGCCTCCCCATGTACCTCGACGAACCGTTCTGCTAATTTATTCACGAGGTCAATACGTTCCGCTCCTTGTTCTCCCAGGAACGTCCTGAGAGGTTTAGACATTTGCTTCTTCAGCTGGTCGACCACCATGAGCTCTTCCAGACTCTCATAGTCATGTGCGAACCCAGCCAAATCCATCCACTTATGGAGATAAGATTTAAGACGCAAACTGTAGGCGGCAAACAACTCTCCCGGTTCTCGTTTCGCTGCTCGAAATTTTTTCCGGTAGGTATGTGACGTAACCTTGAATCGTTTCAGCAGAGCCGTCTTTAACTCGTCATAATTGTTCTCATGTCCTGGTGGCAGGCGAGTATAAACCTCGTATCCGGTCCCGCGTAATCCCTGGGATAGCTTAAGATTCCATTTGTTATGCTCCAGACCCATAGCAACTGACATAGCCTCGAAGCGTTGAAGGTATTGATCAATCTTCTCTTTGTCCTCCTCGTAGACCGCTAAAGGAAACTTCATAGCATGGTACCCATGTCCACCTACTGGTGTTGATCCTGGGATGGAGGAACCTCCAACTGCTCCCTCAGTTTCTCCATTAGATTGACTCTTCAACTCGAGTTCCCTCATCCGGTACTCGTGCTCCCTTTTCTGTGCTTCCTGTTCAGCTTCTAATTTCCTAGCTGCTTGCTCAGCTTCAAATTTCCTAGCTGCTTGCTCAGCTTCCAATTTCCTAGCTGCTTGCTCAGCTTCCAATTTCTTAGCTGCTTGTTCCAATTCCATCCTTCTCAATTCCAGCTCGGCCTTTCGATCATCCCTTTCTGCTTGACGATACTCTCTCTCCACTTCCTGTATGTAATCCGTTAGAGCAGACCCCGCCAATCCCATTTCTTCCCCCTTTGCCTTTAATTCTGCTGTGCTAAGTTTAGGGGTGGCCATTATACAGAGAGGTAAGCTAGCAGGTCTAGTACAATATAACTGCAAATTACTATACAGATATATGAACAAGTACTATAAATCTAGATATTACTACACACAGCACATTCACGCAGTGACAAGAGTAGAATCAGGACCACAGACCTATGCAGACGTGTGAAGTGTGAACAGGTAAGATATTAGTCCTAACCCCTATCCACATTCACTCTAGCTGGATTCTCCAAAATGATATCTCCCTCCTATAACTACGGATCCCGTGTCAAGGGACCCCGTTGTCAGAAGATCCCCCTGTCAAACGTTCCTGCTTGCAGGAGATCTCGCTGTCCAAGGATTCCGTTTACGGGAGATCCCGCTGTCCAAGGATCCCGTTTACGAGAGATCTCGCTGTCCAAAGATCACGTTTACGATAGATCCCGCTGTCCAAATATCACGTTTACGAGCCCCCAATGTCCAAATATCACGTTTACGAGCCCCCAATAATGGTGTGTCCTCCTTTAAAGTGTCGTCCCTGGAGTGAGGAGATCCGACACCCACATTATAATATTATTTTTTTTCCCCCTCAATATTCTGGAGAATCCACCAGCTTCCGTCCAACACACTCCATCAGCCTATGGACACCTTTTCCTATCACTCTCACACTGTCGTACTATGCCCCCTTCTCATACTTCCCCAACGCAACATACTCAACAACTCTTGCTTCTAGAAATTAATAAAGATTAATTTATTAAAATAAAAGTGTAACGTGTATGAGACGTGTATGCGAAGAAAATGTGTGACGTGTTCTATAAAGTGTGTAGACTCTGTCTCTCAGACATCAACTCAGTCAGCTGATCACAGCAAAGATAGACCACAGCACGTTACGTCAGAACAAGTACGTCTCACCCGTTGCCGGAACCATCTTGCCGGATAATGCTTTGCCTCTGTAGACCTCTGGTAATCCAATTTCATGAACATCCGAAATAGACACCGGTGGTATTAACAGTTAATCATGGACCGGTTGCACTCTACACAATGTCCGTTCCTAATGTTCCTAAACAAACTGCACAAGTCTTTTGCAGTGTGTACGCAGTTAGTTAGTTAGTTAGTTAGTTAACAGATCATCCTCGTTGCACATCGAACCATTCAGTCCATAAGTGCTAATTACTAATGTTAATTGTTACTGTACTAACACTAGGTACTCTTAGCCGGTTCTCGGTTCGTTACTACTGTCTGATGCTGTGTGGTGCATCAGTATGCATCATTCTCTTTGATGAATCAATTTCCTTCTAGCGTAAGTTACGTTTCTGTATGCAACTTTATTGACTCTTGAACTGGTATTCTTCAGAATGGGTTTTTTAATTCTTTCCCAAAACTTGTAGAGTTTCCTTGGATCTGGTAGGGAACCTAGGATAGAAACAACACATCTGGTGATAGTACTAGTCACTGATCCCTTCGGCTGAGTGTAAGCCTATCACCTTGCTTAATGATCTTTAGCTAACTAGACTTAGTCACAGAACAGATTAGCTACCCACCTAGAGTCGAATCAGGCTATGACAAAGAAAAAATATCAGCAAACAGAATGCGGAACCCCGCCCACCAGGGACACCTACGGGAAGATCCCAATTATCCTTCATTACTCAACTAGTAAAGCTTATCAACACTTCACTAATCTATTCTAGCTAACAGAGCCAAGTATCACTTCACTACTCTAGCTAGTTTCCACTAACAGTGCTAATCATCACACTATAGTTTAACAAGGCCACAGTCTATATTAATTATACGAATATATTATAATAAGTTATACCTTAAATGGCACTACTGCAGTCCTATAAATCATATCTACATCTGCCATATAGGCACGTGTAAAATTAAGTCACTAATTAACACACGGTAGATATTATTTCCACTGGCACTGCAGTGCCCTGCACTCTGTCTAGAGCATTATTCAAGTCCACCCTAGTTGATCTCAACTCGAGTTTATATGGCAAACTACCACAGTTGTCCACGTGACGTTATCCTTTACTCCCCCACACAGGTGGCACAGTGGCAAATCATCCCCTGTCAAGAACTATTTTCCTGGCGTAAATCCTGTCAAAGTTGTCAGTAATTGCCTAGATTCTCAAAACAAGCCAGCTAGTTTCTGTAAACTCCCAACAAAGAGTTTTGATACCAAGCTGCCAATCATCTTGATGTTCCGGAAACCAAGAATTGACAGATGCACTGTTTTCCGTACTAGGTACTTCCGTTTTACATCTGCCCCTGTGATCTCACGGCTTCCATCTGCATTCAAATGTTGACAAACTTGTCACTCTTCTGTTCCGTGGTGACAATCCCAGCAGCCATTTCCGTCTGATGTCCGGCAGTATAGATGACAAACGGTACCATTCCATATCCTAAGCTGACAATATATGTGATTCTACTTGTTAATGAACTGCCAACTCTGTGTATCCATTCCTACTCACTCACCACCAAATGTGTATATGGGCTGACACTATGTAACCTGTACAGCTGTGTTTACTCTGTTAGTACGACTGTTGTGGCCCAGAAAATATACGCCACGCAAACGTCGGTATTATTATCTGGGTTAACTCAGGGCGCTCGTGACAACCCGAACGATCAGGTCTTCTCACTGACAAGGCACACCAGGCCGTTTAAAGTCCAGCGAGCAATAATCAAATTGATTTATTTTGTTGTTTCGGGATTTGAGATTTAAATATTGAGCACAACCCACTACTGGCAACTCTGATCGTATTCTGGTATGAGCCTAAGGCCTATCCACGTCAATGTGGAAACACTATACTCGAGTTTCGCTCTCTTTTGAGCTCTTCAGTAGTGCATATCCTTGACCGGACCCGGAAACAAACCCCGGATCACTAGCGTGTGAAGCGGGTGTGTAAACACTAGACCACGCGGCACACGCTGGACACGGCTAAATTATCACATCAGAATATTACATCGTCACCCATCGTAGGCTATAGTTATTTCTTGATCTGAAAATATTGTTTTTCTTGATGTTGTTATAGTTTAGCTACTGTGGAACATATTTTATAGATTTATGTTGACAGTGTAGTTTTGTATTTGGATTATATAGTTACATTTATATAATAAATGTGTAAATTTTATATCATCCCGTTACTCGATCTCAGAATCCTATAGTTTCTTTACCACAAATTGTTTTTGTTCCTGATTTAGAAATTGCTTTATCTCAAATTTTTTTATCCCAATTCCAATTCCAATTTTCAAAACAAAAATTCCAAATTCAGCCTCGTTCAACCTGCGTCTTTCAGCTGTGGTTATTGTTGATGTCCATGGTTTTTGTGGATTTATTCACCCTCATTCTTGTCTTGTGCTCTCTTACGAAGGGTTAAGTTCCGGGTTCCTTTCCCGGACCTTTTGGTTTTATTTTTTTTTGGCCTTGGTTTTCTGGTTTGGGGCCCCCTTTT
>JACEFZ010021116.1:0-15000 GCA_014155875.1 Cepaea nemoralis
GAAAAAAATTGGATGTTACGTTAATTTCTCTAATCAGTTTGCGGTTTTCATCTTCTTCGTGTAGGACTTGCTCATTGGTTTTTCTGTCTGCCCATGGTATTCTTTGCATGTTCCTCAGAAATCATATGTCCACTGCCAGTATATGTTTTTCAGCTTGTCTGCTCAATGTCCACGCTTCACATTTATACAAAAGTACAGGTTCTATGTAGCACTTCAACACTCTTTTTCTCGTTTCAATTGGCCATCATTTTTTTTTTTTGGTCAGTATGTTTTCCATCTTGCAAAAGGCTACCTTCCCCATATCGATTCTTGTTCTAATCTCTTCAAGGCACCTCCTATCAAATGTTATGACTGTTCCGAGATAGTTGTACGGATTCAATTGTTTCAGAAGATTCTCATTTACTCGCTTACTACATTGTAGTATTTATTTCTTCCTTGTGACGACAATAATCTGTCGTCTTACGATTTAATTCTCACCCTAGTTGTTCACTGTAACAATAACAGCAGCAACTAAATGTTGCAGATCCCAATGACAAATTACAGAAGGCATGATTGCATAGACAATTAACCTGAAGTTGAGGTTGACGGCAAAGGGCTCGCAACTTTTACAATTTCATAATTAGGAAAAATAAAAGTGCCGAACCATGAGCTTGCTATGGGTTTGTTAAGGCCGTAACATTTTGTAGGCCAACGATGCATGGAGTAAATAGATGGCCACTCCTTCCCTAACTTAGCAGACGACGAGTCAAGTAGCCATACACCTCTGTTCTTTCCTGCTACTCTCGGGGGCTCCGTGGCGCACCGAAGGTCGTGGGTTCGATTCCGGGCTACATCGTTCGGTTCATGAGTGCAGTTTTCTCGGAGACTACCGGGGATCGTGGCCCGAGCTAGTTCGTGCTCTGTGCAACGCTTACGGTAGGCCACCCTGCGGAAAGAGACCGAGTCATACGGAATAATACCCGGCGCAATGACATACGGAATAATACCCGGCGCAATGACATACGGAATAATACCCGGCGCAATGACATACGGAATAATACCCGGCGCAATGACATACGGAATAATACCCGGCGCAATGACATACGGAATAATACCCGGCGCAATGACATACGGAATAATACCCGGCGCAATGACATACGGAATAATACCGGCGCAATGACATACGGAATAATACCCGGCGCAATGACATACGGAATAATACCCGGCGCAATGACATACGGAATAATACCCGGCGCAATGACATACGGAATAATACCCGGCGCAATGACATACGGAATAATACCCGGCGCAATGAACATACGGAATAATACCCGGCGCAATGACATACGGAATAATACCCGGCGCAATGACATACGGAATAATACCCGGCGCAATGACATACGGAATAATACCCGGCGCAATGACATACGGAATAATACCCGGCGCAATGACATACGGAATAATACCCGGCGCAATGACATACGGAATAATACCCGGCGCAATGACATACGGAATAATACCCGGCGCAATGACATACGGAATAATACCCGGCGCAATGACATACGGAATAATACCCGGCGCAATGACATACGGAATAATACCCGGCGCAATGACATACGGAATAATACCCGGCGCAATGACATACGGAATAATACCCGGCGCAATGACATACGGAATAATACCTGGCGCAATGACATACGGAATAATACCCGGCGCAATGACATACGGAATAATACCCGGCGCAATGACATACGGAATAATACCCGGCGCAATGACATACGGAATAATACCCGGCGCAATGACATACGGAATAATACCCGGCGCAATGACATACGGAATAATACCCGGCGCAATGACATACGGAATAATACCCGGCGCAATGACATACGGAATAATACCCGGCGCAATGACATACGGAATAATACCCGGCGCAATGACATACGGAATAATACCCGGCGCAATGACATACGGAATAATACCCGGCGCAATGACATACGGAATAATACCCGGCGCAATGACATACGGAATAATACCCGGCGCAATGACATACGGAATAATACCCGGCGCAATGACATACGGAATAATACCTGGCGCAATGACATACGGAATAATACCCGGCGCAATGACATACGGAATAATACCCGGCGCAATGACATACGGAATAATACCCGGCGCAATGACATACGGAATAATACCCGGCGCAATGACATACGGAATAATACCCGGCGCAATGACATACGGAATAATACCCGGCGCAATGACATACGGAATAATACCCGGCGCAATGACATACGGAATAATACCCGGCGCAATGACATACGGAATAATACCCGGCGCAATGACATACGGAATAATACCCGGCGCAATGACATACGGAATAATACCCGGCGCAATGACATACGGAATAATACCCGGCGCAATGAAGTCCATCCTCTGTGCTTTCCAACGCTTTCTACACTCTCTGCTACTTTTGCTCTTCCGTAAGACTACAGTCACAACTCTTTGCCAGTCGTGTAGTATTCCCCTCAAGTGTAGTATTCCCCTCACTTGTAGTATTCCCCTCACTTGTAGTATTCCCCTCACGTGTAGTATTCCCCTCACGTGTAGTATTCCCCTCACGTGTAGTATTCCCCTCACTTGTAGTATTCCCCTCACTTGTAGTATTCCCCTCACTTGTAGTATTCCCCTCACTTGTAGTATTCCCCTCACTTGTAGTATTCCCCTCACGTGTAGTATTCCCCTCACGTGTAGTATTCCCCTCACGTGTAGTATTCCCCTCACGTGTAGTATTCCCCTCACGTGTAGTATTCCCCTCACGTGTAGTATTCCCCTCACGTGTAGTATTCCCCTCACTTGTAGTATTCCCCTCACTTGTAGTATTCCCCTCACTTGTAGTATTCCCCTCACTTTTAGTATTCCCCTCACTTGTAGTATTCCTCTACTTGTAGTATTCCCGTCACTTGTAGTATTCCCCTCACTTGCAGTATTCCTCTCTCTTGCAGTATTCCCCTCTCTTGCAGTATTCCACTCTCTTGTAGTATTCCCCTCTCTTGCAGTATTCTCCTCTCTTGCAGTATTCCGCTCTCATGTAGTATTCCCCTCTCTTGTAGTATTCCCCTCACTTGTAATATTCCCATCTCATGTAGTATTCCCATCTCTTGTAGTATTCCCCTCTCTTGCAGTATTCCCTTCTCTTGCAGTATTCCCCTCTCTTGTAGTATTCCCCTCTCTTGTAGTATTCCCTTCTCGTGTAGTATTCCTCTCTCTTGTAGTATTCCCCTCTCTTGTAGTATTCCTCTCTCTTTTGCCATACCTGGTTAAACATGTTTGTTAACAAATTCAGTGTCCAAAAAGTAGGTTTAGACCAAACACAAATGGATGGCAGAAAATGGGAAGTAGGGATGTGTTACAGTTATGTTTTAAAATCTGTCAGTGTGGTAGCAGACATGTTGTAACAATTGACAACATTTCAGGGATATTTCCTGAATATTTTTTTTTGGGGGTGAATACTAAACGTTGAATTGATTCATTTAGACTGGTTTTATGCTTTACTGTGAAGTATTTTACTTTCCATATGTAATAGGTGTTAATGATTATATCTATGTTTCGAGAAAAAATAAATAATTCAGGCCAGGGTCAAGGATTAAAAGAATATGAATTGATATTTAAAAGATCTTGTAATGTCATAGTCTAAATATACTTCATAATTTGTTTGTGTTATTTATTCAGCTTTGGGTATTTGATTGAACTACAATTCACGCACATTACACTTAATGTGAATTGTTTGGATCTTAGTCATTGATCTTTAATATAAGTTCAGTCATAAAGTTGTAAACATGTTGACATTGATATTAGGTTATGATAGAAAGAGCATATATTGGAAACAACATGCTGCCCTAAAAATTCATAATGAATTAGGTCCATATCATCAAATCACGAGAGATGAGTGACAGGGATGTTTAATGTCTCCACATCTATTTTCTTCATACAGTGAAAATATTATCAGAAGTGTAAAAGACATGAGAGGATTCGTCATCATGAAACATATATAACATCAACAATATGAGAATCACATGTGATACAGTGTTTATTGCAGACAATGAAAACGATTGTAAACATTTAGTTTGTGCTGTTATTGTATGCAGTGAGAAAATCCGTTCCCGAACATGGAGGATTAGGCACTGAAACGATTTAGGCGTCTGGAGTGTTTATACTCGTCGCTACCGTTTGCATTCACAATTTCCTCATGTTGGACTGAAAGTGTATGGTTCCGTCGCCCTGCTTCTGAGTTGAGTGCGTGGCGCGACACTGTGAGCTGTGAATTTCGTGTGAAATGTTTTTACATCTGCCAGAGGTTGTTTGGAGCGTGAACTGCATGTTCGGAGCAATTGGGGCTGGCTGTGTCGCAAAATTGACCGGTATTTTGCTTTATGCAGAAATGTTTGGCTGCTGGTCTTCTAGTGACCGCCGCTTCCATCGACAATGAACTGTATTTTCATGGAGGATTTTGTGTTGGCATTCTGGCGACGGCATTATTACAGTGAAACGCTTTTACATCTGGCCGAGGTGATTTGTGGCGTAAACTGCATGTTCGGAAAAAATGGCGTAGCTGGCTCAGGATGCCATTTTTATTTATTTTTTTGGACAAAAACATCTAGAAACGGAACAGGCAACATCTAGAAATATCTAGACTGTGTAGAAGAACACCTCGAAAAACATCCGAATGGGAAAATGCCTGCAGCTTCCATCGAAGATGAACTGCGGTTTTCGTGGATGATTTTTGTGTTGGCATTCTGGCGACGGCATTATGTACAGTGAAATGCTTTTACTGTCTGTCCGCGGTTGTTTGTGTCGTGAACTGAGAACTGCATGTTCGGAGAGATGGCGGAGCTGTCTCAGGGTTGCCACTTTTCTTTGACAGGAAACATCTAGAAACGGAACAAACACCATCTAGAAATATCTAAACTGAAGGTGAACATCTAGAAGTACATCCAGATGGGAAAATGACTGCCGCTTCCATCAAAGATGAACTGTGTGCTTCGTGGAGGACTTTTGTGTTGACATTCTGGCGGCTGCATTATGCACAGAGAAATGTTGTTTATGATATGAACTGCATGTTCTGGAGGAATGGTTTTGTCGCAAAACGGACTGGTTTTGCCTTGTGCAGTAATGTGTGGCTGATGGTTTTTTAGAACTGCCGCTTCCATCAAGTATTGTTTGTGGGAGACTTTTGTGATGACATTCTGGCTGTGGCATTATGCACAGTGTACCTGTGCTGGCTGTTGTTTGTTGAGACTCCTATCTTTTCCATTTTTCACATGGGGCAGTGAGGAGCATTTTATGTGATATTCACTGGCACAGGGATGGAGCGTAATGGGGACGACCCGTTGCTGTGAAGTTGGAACAGCTTCTAACTAACTAACTAACTAACTAAATAAATAACTAACTAACTAACTAACTAACTAACTAACTAACTAACTAACTAATTAACTATCCAACTAACTAACTAACTAACTAACTTTCAGGGATATTTAACCCCATGGCAGATACAGGAAGTCGCTTAAGGCGATAAATCATCCCATATCACTTAATCAGTTAACAATTTTATCCCTACCTCCAGGCATGCTTTGGTGGCTTCACCTGGCACATTATCAATGCCTGGAGCTTTATTGTTCTTCTTCTCCTCCTTCTTCTTCTTCTTCTTCATCTTCTTCCTATGAGTTAACAGCTGTTTTCCAATAATTCTTATGCACTGAGATGTAAAAATACAACAACAATATTCTAAACATAAAACACCACTTACTTTTTATAGAAGAAATGTGCTTCTTGAATTTGCTCGCCAAATTAGATACAAATGGGAAATTAAATTTTCTTGTTGAATTTGCTCGCCAAATTAGATTAAAACTGAACTTTATGTGTGGTTGCTGTCTTCATATGCTCTTAAACTTCGAGGCAAATGTTAGTTTCGTGAAGTTATTTGTTATCAAGAACCGATACTTCTTTTATACACCTTTTCAACAAATCGTTGTGCGTGTCACGTGATCTACAAACTCCCGCGTGCAATTTAACGCAAAGACGTGCTCATTTGTCATTGGTTCCTTGGTGGCGGAAACCAGTGAACGCGATCGACGATTGCTTTATTTGTGGTTGGCTGTTTTTCAAGTCTGAAGATTGCGATTGGGGGTGGAGGAAAGGGTGGGGGAGGAGAGAGAGAGAGAGAGAGAGGAGAGAGAGAGAGAGAGAGAGAGAGAGAGAGAGAGAGAGAGAGAGAGAGAGAGAGAGAGAGAGAGAGAGAGAGACTTTACTTAACAGATTCGGTGTCAAACAAAAAGTAGGTCTGGATCAAACAAAACTGAATGATGGCAAATGGGAAGTAGGGGTTCGTCAGTTATAATTTAAAAGTTGTTAATATGGTAGCAGGCATGTTGTAGTATATCACAATGACAACATTTCTTCGATATATGAGCCCATGGCAGATACGGGAAGTTGCTTAGACGATTAATCATCCCATGACTCTTATTCAGTTAAGACTTGGTGAATGCAGTTTAATGCAGCTGGTGAAATGCTGTTGCAGAGATAGTATTGAAAAATAATAAGCAACTCATTATTGGACATCACAAGCCGCTGAAAATATTAAAGAATAGGGGATGGAAAGCTAAAATAGGATTGTCTCTGTTGCTTGCTTGTATTCGTTAGCTTGAGCTCCAACGCGAAGTCCTCTATGTCGGATGAAGACATCCTGTTGTCCAACATCAGTGTGATGTCATACAGGATCTGAGGTTTGCGTGAGTATCCGTTGTCCCATGTCTGGCTTATTGGTGTGCAGACTGGTGGTTCCTCGCCGTACAGGCAGACACTCTCCGACTTCGGAGGAATCGGCGATCCTACTGACTTTAGCCAGGACCCCGAAGGGACCTGTTGCCCGAGACGCTCGACGAGGACGCGTCAATAGGTCTTGGCCAGTATATAACCCGGCCTTGATGCCTTGGAAACACCTCTGCGTCTCTGTTGAAATTAGGAATGTTTTGAGATCAGACCACCGAGACGAAATAAATCAGGGTTGGTACAACTCATAACTGGGCCTAGAACATTTGTTGTTGTCCGTTTTAAAGTATATGTTTGTGAGACTTTAATTATTACATTTCTTCTTGCTCTTGTGCTTCTTGTACTTGTTCTTGTTCTTGTTCTTCTTCTTCTTCTTCTTGTTCTGAAAGTTGTGAAGTGCGTGCTATTTCTGTGAAATTGTGATTTCCATACTTCTTTTGAATTTGCAGCCAAAGTCATCATGAGTCGTAGGTATTACCATTTGTATACTCACTATATGTGTGTCGTTTAATTCTTGTTTATTCTTGTCTGTGTTTTTTTTTCTTGTCTGAGTTATGCTGTGCTTGCCTGTGTAGACACTGTCCCGATTCAACACCCAGTTGAGGCAATATGTTATTTTTTTTAAATTTGGATCTGTACGGTTCTGGGGCCGACCTAGCCTCTTAAAATGGATACCAGACAATTTTCTGGGAGGGAAAAATTGCGATGACTGGAGCTGACCACGTCACATTATTTGTCGTGGCCTAGAATATGTGAAGACTAACGCTTGTATACTAACCGCAGTGTCTGATTTGTTGCTATATTTAAAAGTTAGTTGCATATCTTTCACATGACGTCGCAGTCAACGTCATCATTTTTTTTAACATTCAGTAGTTTGTCATTGCTTTATGAACGACCACCACTCATACGATTGTATGAAAACCAGTGCTTACAAACACTCAGCCGGACTAGTTTTACTTTTGTTGAATGTTATATACAGCTAGAAGTCTTGGTGGTACAGTATTTAGTGAGTTTGCATGTCAAGATATTGAATCAGAGGTTAATTACTAGCAGTGGCGAGATTATGTTTTTCTATGAGTACAACTCTGTGGTCAGCTCATCTAAAAATGGGTTCAGGTAATTGTCTGGGAAAAAACTTGAGACGAGGAAGGAAAATGATCTCCTTACTTCATAGTGTGACGGCCTGGAATATGAAAAGGCCTAGTGACTTTTATCTCAACTATATTATTTACCTTCTAAATTTATTTCTTGCAATCATCGTCGATATCTGCTTCGGAGATGTAGCTGCTGAGATGTTTGTAGCGAATACCTTGGACAGCAACAGTAGCTAACAATGTTGCCTGGAAGAGGCTAATGACAGAACAATACACACGACGATTCAAAAGAGACAGTGTTATTAGGTCATATAATAATGTGAAGAGCGGCATTTGAAAAACATCGTGCCCACTGGAAAGACCAGCTTTAGAATTTTCAGAAGAAGACCGAGAGAAATTAGCCATGAAAGTCTAATATGATGATATTAAAACTCATCATCAACAGGATTGATCAAGAACACCAGGGACCGAGCTCTAGAGAGGCATGAAAGTGCATCACTTTGTAAGGCACATGCTGATGGTGTTCTTTCTTGACTCCTATTCCCATCTCATTCTATACAACTTTACTTTTTGTGTAGCCTGAAGTTCTTTCTGTGTGCTATTTCAGTCTTGGTTATAATGTCGAGAGCTTACTTGTCAATTTTCTCTCTCATCATAGCTTCTTTAAGGGAGACTTTATAAGCAAACGTTTGCTAGTAATGTACGGACATTATACGCAAACGGCTGGTAACGTGATAAGTAAACATTTGCTGATAATGTACGGACATTATGAGCAAACGGCTGGTCACATGACGTTTACTACCGCCGTTGATTGGCTTAATAAGAAGATTCTCCCTTCTCGTCTGTCTTTTGTTTGCAAGTTCCTTTTATTCAAACCCAATCTTCATCTACATCTACATACTTCATCTACATACATACATATCTACATCTACATACTTCATCTACATACATACATAGTTTATTACATAAAACTTTAATGTTCATATTATAATGAATGCCTAGATACGTTACTTACTTCTTAACGTTGAATTTGCGTACGCACGAGATGAAAGTAAGTAGTCAGCCTGTAGATGACACTCGTCATCCTACCTCAAGTGAACCAAGTCGACAGACCTCCACTTTGCAACTGAAGTTCTAGTCAACATTCGTTTTTATGAACTCCGATGCGAGGGTTAAATTTACATATCATGTGACCATAGTTAATCCTAATTGTTTGTTGCTTACTCTTGACTGTTTGGCTCGTCTGTGTGTTACTTTTTTTCGCATATCCTTTACAGGACATTGCGGTCAACACCTGAATTTTTCAGCTGCTGTTGCTGTCTTGGCAAGTTTTACGTTCAGTAGTTTGCCATTGCTTTCTGAACGACCGGCTCACATACCTCTGTAAGTAACCAGCGCTACGCGATCCTCTACCGAATCTCCCGCAGCTGTGTTTCGTACGTGAGTACACGGGATTACGATCAACGTCCTTAATACCTTCGCCAGGGAGACCGGCTGTGTGTTACTGGCACCTATAAATAGTTACACTGTAATCTATCATGCTTGACGTAGGAGGCGTCTAAGGTAGGGTGCCGTAAGACTGACTGCCTCACCCAGTGTAAAACTGAAAACTCCATCGCCTACGCGAAAAAGTTAACGATCACAAATACAACACGACCGTCCGTCGCCATCTTGTAACCGGAAGTGACTCGGAAACGGCAGCGACCACCACCCTTGCAGCATATTGGTGGAGAAAGGCAGAACCAGTCAGCACAAGTTAACGGTCAAGACTTTCCAGTATGACTGTCAACAACTCAACTGCGACAGGCATACAAGGATTCCCTTCTTTTGTACCACACGAAAATAACAACTCGTACGTCGTACAAAAGGATACAATTACAACACAATTTATTTGGACCTGATAGTACATTAGCTCCGCGAGCGGATAACCACATCGGTATTAAACATCATGGTATGTTATAAAGATGTAATGAGAAGATGATGTTGATGGTAATAACTATTGAAGCTAAGCTTAAGTCCTAACTATTGTTACTGTCCTTCTTAGCAACAAAGTATTCACAGTGAATACACAGTCCGTCTTTTACGCCGTCGAGTCCCTATCTGACGAATCTCTGTGGCGTGTTCAGCCACGAGCAGTTGACTCTTCGTGCATCAGCTGGTTTGCGTGCTTGGAGTTCCAGCACGCAGTTAGTAGCTGGTCAACTGGTTAGAGTAACCAGTGTTACTTCTCGTGATGCGGGTTTCCCAGTCTCTTGGGTAACCCCAGCTCACGTCTACTCAATGACCTCCTTGTTGACACGAGTGTGTCCCGTTAGAGAACTATTTATAGTTCTCACTCGTGCTTGTGTCCCTTCTGTCTGATTTCCTAGATCGTTATATTTCTCTTCTCTAGATCTATTTCTATATTTCTTAGCTCTTAGCTCTTCCGTAGCTCTTTGACAATGACAGTACAGGGCAAGATGTGGTGAGTAAAATAAGACGTGACAAGCGCAGAAAGCTTCAGGGCAGAAAAAAATCTGCGAGCAGCCACCGTGGTGGAACCTTGATGTGGAAAAGGCGTGGTTGGATAAACGTGGTGCTGTAAGGAGATGGCAAAATGCGAAGAAGAACAGAGCTGGCCATCCGAGTCCCTGCATGCACTTAAATAGAGAGATGCACACAAAAGTAAGCTATTTCAAAAAACTGGTCAAGTTAGTTAAAAGTGAAAAATGGGCAGAGATGTGTCAAAGAGTAAGCACAGACAAGTCACTGAAATTGTTCTGGCGACTACATAAAAGTGGGGTAGTCAAGAATGAGAGCATTTCTGACTTCCAAGGTGCTGACCTCATCTGGCAGAGGACTGACGAGGACAAAGGCAAAGCCCTCTTTGAACGCTATCTAGAGCAGAGCAATCAGACAGACATGAGAGGCCGAAATCTTGCCAAGGAGGTCACGTCAGACAGATACAAGGCCCAGAACACTTCGGATGAAGACACAGTGACAGTGAAAGAAATCAAGGCTGTGCTTCGACGATAAAAAAAACAGCGCTCCAGGGCCAGATGGCATAAGATACAACGACATCAATAGGTGTACCGACAACGAGCTAGATGAACTAGCAGACATGTGCAACAACAGTATAAGGAGTGCTAGCATCATGGAGGAGTGGTTACACAGCTATCTGATTCCCTTGCCGAAGCCTGGCAAAGACCACACAAAAATTCAGGGATATCGAGTTATAACCATGCAGAATACAATAGGCAAGCTGCTGGGAAAGTTAATTGCCAGGAAAATATCAAGCCAGCTAGAGAGGCAGGGTGTTTTCCCACCTACACTGGGTTGGTACCGTCCAAAAAGAGAAACCTGGACCAATGCAGCATCTTTTGCCCATGATGTCTATGAAGGTTTCCACTCAGGCATTGACACCTTTGCTGCAGCGATTGATCTTGAGGACGCGTACAACATAGTACCATTGGATGTTTCAATGCTTCAGCTTCTTGAATTCAAAATAAGTCCATTCCTCCTTAGTTGGATCGCCGCAGCCCTCTTCCAAAGGAAAGCAGTTTTTAGATGTGGCAGTTGGACTTCGGAACCAACAACAATATATCCTGGCCTACCACAGGGATCACCATTATCTCCGGTACTGTTCAACGCCTACACTGTGAGAATCACCAGTGAGCAGATCACTGGACCTGGCAGGACATTGTCATATGCCGACGATGTTTTAGTGTATCGCCAGGGTAAGGATAGAGATCAGGTTTCTGTGGAACTACAAACCGAACTCAATCGCATAAGTACTTCGTGTGTTGAGGCTTGGCAATGGTCAACCCAACAAAGGCAACAGTGACTTGGTTCTCGTTGAATAATCATATTGTCAACACTCCAACACCAACTGTAAATCTGTGTTCAGAGACGGTGGAAAGAACGCAGGCAATGAATTACCTGGGGATACGGTTTGATCGAAGCCTTGCTTATAATGAGCACATAGACCAGGTGATAACAAAGGCCAAGCGGGGGTTGGCTGCGATGCGGGTGATGGCGGCAGCAAACTGTGAGCAGCGCCATCTATGTCTTCTATACGAAGGGCTGGTCATGTCTGTTTTTGAGTATGCGATGGCAATCCTGACTCTCAGCCGTAAGCAGATAGAAAGGATGGAAAGGATACAGAATGAAGCTATGCGCATTATTCTTGGATGTACAAGAGATACAGCATGCAGGGCGATGCGCTACCTTCTTGATTTTCCAACCATTGAAGACAGAATACAAGTCTGCAGAGCTCGCGCCTACCTCAGAGTTAACGCAAACACACAACATCCACTGCATAGTGAAATTATGAAGGTGAAGGGCAGCAGGTTAAAAAGAGGACGGTCGTGGATGGGTCAAGCCGAAGACATTTTTCAACAGGTGTGTTCACTTGAGGACTTAGAACTTGGCGAGGAGTGGGTACAAGTGCCAACAGATTTCTGCACATCCTTTTCAGTTTGCATCCAACTAGACAGAAAATGCAGACAAGAAAACCCGGCAGCTGTGGAGGCGGAAGTACAAGCGTTGATTTTCGAGAATTCGCTAGACGGTGATGCTGTCATTTACACAGATGGGTCGGTCGTCCGACATGTGAGAAGCTCATGGGCCTTTACGGCTCAGGCCGGAGGGAGAATTGTGAAGGACTCTGGTGCTTTTGCTGAGACCACAAGTAGCCTGACTATGGAAGTCATGGCAGTAAGTAAAGCAATAACATGGCTCGAGACACAGACATTCACTAGGGCATGTTTCCTTAGCGACTCAATGAACATGCTCAAGAGGATAGAGATGGGGGGGGGGGGGGGGGGGGGGGGGGAATCCGAAGAGAATGGTTGCTGCCTCTGGAGCGGTCTCGACTGGCAAAGATTAGTTTCATCTTCGTGCCAGGGCATGCGGGAGTACAAGGGAATGAGCGGGCTGACAAGCTCGCAGGTAACGCTACTGTGGAGGGTGGACGCGCCATGGACCAGGCTGACATTCTGAATGCTCTACGAGAAGCAATACTGTTGCGAGAACCAAGTGATGACTGTGAATCTACAACCGAGGGATTATTTTTCTTTAACGTTTATTTCATACAAAGCAATGTATATTTACAAGGTGTAATGTGTGTTTCTGTTGTTTGTGTATATTACAGAGCGTTGCCTTTTGTTAGTGTTAGGTGTCACATGTGTGGATAAAACAAATACATATATACAGTTATGATAATATGATATTTATGGCATATTGCATGTAAACACACATGCCTTGCATATGCTTCATTTCCACTTCCACAAGCGGAATGTATGTAACACCTGTCAATCTCTCTCTCTCTCTCTCTCTCTCTCTCTCATCTCTCTCTCTCCTCTCTCTCTCTCTCTCTCACTCTCTCACACACACACACACACACACACACACACACACACACAGTTTATCTTGATCTATCACATGCATTTTGGCGACAGCAGTACATTGAATGCCGTGAGCTTGGGCAATAAACTTTAAATTATCATTCCCATTAAAATGTGGCTTCTTTGTAATTTCTGGGTCACTTAGCTACCGAGGTGAAGGTTCACATTGTTGGTGTTGTTGGCCTGATGTCAAATTACGGATGACGCTCTAGTGCCCTGTAAATGTCCATGACCCCTTTTGTTTGGGGGACAAGAATCAGGGATTTAAAACTAGCAATTAGAGTCTATGGCCTGTCCCCAGTGAGATAAATGGTTCAAAGCTGTGATAGTGTCTGGGAAGGACTTAAAATCTGACCACTACCAGCCACTTTAGCTTATTGGGTACTTAAAGGGCTCATTTAATTTGTTTATACATGGTGATGCATATTTTTCCTTTTCAACCATTATCATTACCATATAACATTTTAATACTTGAGATATCGCCTTGGTTTAAAGGCTGCTACACGCGCGCACACCCACACAAACACACACAATCACACACTCATACACATGCGCGTGCAAATACATGCACACACACACACACACACACACACACACACACACACACACACCTGCATCCACACCCAGACGCATACATATGTTACTGCCAATGACACAAACACACATACACAATATATTTCATGTTGCACATTCAAATATAATAATGGGAAAATTGTTAATAATGGTAGCAATAGTAATAAAGTATTAATAATAATAATAATAATAATAATAATAATAATAATAATAATAATAATAATAATAATAATAATAATAATGTAAGATTATTAATACCGTCAATAAACACATTTACAGTTGTGGTATCCTTTGTTTAAAACAAGTTATTTGCTTCTTCTGTAATATGTGCTGTCGTCAGGCAAAACTCTTACGGGATTTGCGCTTGTGGGGCTAAGGTTAGAATGTTCGAGATTTTTTGTTGATAAAGTTGTTGGACAATTTCTTTGTTGATTGTTCTGTAATTGTATAATGCTTTGTTTCTTAATGTCCATATAAGATGTCTGTACTCTGCCAATAGAACAAGTAGCTTTGTGTGGATGTCTTGTGTGGAGTAAGGAATGGAATTTATCATGATTGCTTTGTAAACATCTGTTCTTTGTTTCGTATGAGTGTTTAGGATGTTTTGTAGGAGATTTCTTGTTGGCATGATTGTGTCGCATTCGTAATAGATGTGCTCTTCTGATTCTTGGACGTTCCGTCTACAAAGCTGACACTGTAGTATTTGTTTAGTTATTTTTGCTGTTCTATATGTAATTTCCTTTGCTTTTGGGGTAATCTGCTTGTTGTGAATATTAGAGAAAGTTTCGGTATAATCTTTTATGAAATATCTATGTCCTCTTTTAATTCTGAGGTGTACTGGAGTTGCTTGTAGTTTGACTAAATGCTTGTAGATTGTGTGTGTTTTCTTGTGTAGTAATTGTTCGTGTCCTTTAATGGCTGAAATACATGTTTTGTAAAATGTTGGGAGAGTGCCAAAGCAATGTGAGGATGTATTCCTAATAGGTTTTATATAAAATAGCCTAATTCCAATGCAATAGTGTGCTAAAGGGTGTTTTTCTGGGTGTTGTATGATTTCGCCTACGTGTTTGATCGTAAGTGCTTGTATTTTGGTTGTTATGTCTTGGAGGGCGATACCTCCATCTTTTTTGTCTTGCATGAGTGTA
>JACEFZ010021116.1:20000-30000 GCA_014155875.1 Cepaea nemoralis
TTTCCCAGAGTTCTCGTGCATTACCCTCTGGTATATCGATTGTGTATGTGAGGATCAGTTTTGTTATGCAATCTACATAGTCCTGATGTTGTAAAAGTGTGTTGTTAAATTTCCAATGGGGAGATCTTCTATGATGTGGTGCTGCTTGTACTGTGTTTATTGTTGCAACTACAGCCTTATGGTCTGAGATGTTGAGTGTCTCCTGTAAATGCTTGACTTGTGTTATATGATGTGTTATGGGCGCATAAATTATATCTAATCGCGCTTCTCTGTTATGCGCATTGTTTGTGTGTGTTGTATCTGTTCCATGGGGATGCGTCTGCCTGTATTCGTCTGTTAGCCCATGAATATCTAAAATTGTTTGTAATGTGTCTAATTGATGTTCCTCCTTCCCTGTTGTGTTTCTAATTTGCATTCTTACATCTCCATTTATAAGGTCATGCGCGAAAGTACGCAGTTAAAATCACCCCCTAAAATGATGTTGTGACCCCGATATGAGCGTGATAATAAATTTTTCAGTGTTTGGAAGAAGAGCGGCTGATTTCTGTAGTCAGGCGGTGTATGTTAACAATTGTGTATTTATGTATGTTATTTCCCACCTGTACTATAGCTATCCTACCCTGGCAGTCCCTGTCCTTCTCTATAATCTGCCACCTGTCCGATGTCTATATTATTGCTGTACCCAATCCGATATGTTGAGTACTAAGACTAAAACATGAATGTCTTAGACCTAAGCATGTTGTGATATATGATGCGTATTCGTCGGTGTTAACGTTAGTTTCCTGTATGAGTATTAAATCAGGTTTATATTTGTGTATGAGTGGTATAAAAGATGATTAATTTTGGTCCTTATACCTCGAATGTTAATACTCATTATTTTAATTTCCGCTGCCATTTTTATTGTAATATAAGAAACGATTGAGTATAATTTTGTTTCTTGTTTCAAACTGTCTGTATTCATGTTATCATTTCTGGAGATATTCAGTAGATTCCTTCGCCGGGCTTGAAATATCTAAGTCAATAACGAGGCATGGAGAAGAATCTGACAGGTTTCTTTGTCGTGGTGGTGTGTTAATATTATTACTGTCTCTTCCGGTCATGGCGCTGGTCGTTATCTGTTCAGTATAATTACTTACACATTTCTTTTTGTTTGACCTGTTCGCTTCAGGCGGTGTAGGGTAGTCGTGGTTGTTGAGGGGCGTCAGCGTGGTAACAGGTGTTTGGCGGGCTGGAGGTGTTGAGCTCTCCCCGTCAGACAGGCTCTTGGTTGAGCGTCCCCTTTTCCGACTGACCAGCTGGAAACCGTCTTCATCCTCCTTACTATGTTGATAGTAAGTTGCCTGTGTGTTGCCGGGGCCCATACGGGGGAGCAAAGAATAGTAACACTGTTGCCTACCATGCACGTCGTAAGAGGCGACTAAGGAGGCTATGGTTCCGTCGCCCTGCTACTGAGTGAGTGCGTGGCGCGACACTGTGAGCTGTGAATTTCGCGTGGAATGCTTTTGCATCTGTCCGCGGTTGTTTTTCGCGTGAACTGCATGTTCGGAACGATGACGGCCGGCTGTTGCTGGATTGACTGGTTTGCCTTTTCGGTTCATGAGTGCATTTTTCAGGAGACTCCTGGGAGTCGCTCCTTTAGCTACGGAGTTCGTGCTTTGTGCGGCGCTTTCAGTGGGTCGGCCTGCAGAAAGAGACTGATCCATATGGGATAAAACCCCGGTCAATGAAGTCTTTTTGATGACTGCCGTTTTCATCGACGATTAACTGTATTAACTGTATTCTTCGTGGAGGACTTTTGTTTTGGCATTCTGGCGGCGGCATTATGCACAGTGTACCTGTGAGGGCTGTTGGCTTGTCGACACTCCTGTCTATTCCATTGTTCACATGGGGCAGTGAGGAGCATTTTGTGATATTCACTGGCACAGGAACGGATCAATATGGGGACGACCCTTTGCCGTGAAGTTGGAACCGCGACTACCTAACTAACTAACTAACTATGTTGATCTGTCTGGGAGTTCGAGGTGAATTTTTGTGCCAATCTAGGTCCCTTCTGGGTTTGTACTTTGGCCGGACATTTATTACTCCAGTGGGAGTTTTCCCCACAGACTGTACACACCGTACGGCGCCCCGGAACTGTGATAAAGAGACGGTGTAGCTTGTCTTCAACCCCGTCCAACTCCATGTCCACGTAATGTGGCAGAGATTCTTTCGGGTTGCATAGAAGTAACCACTTTTCCGTGCTGTTTTTAAGTTTATGCACTTCCGCATTTATATCTCCCGAAATATCCGCGGCTATTTGCTTCACTGTCTAAACCTTTGCGGTTGTAGGCATCCAGTGAATCATAGCCTTGGTCTTTTCCTTCTCTATGTTTTCGATTACAATAGTTAATTTAGGATCCTGCAGTTCATGCTTCATCACGTGAAGCCGTTTATAATGAGCCTCCTTTGATTCCGGTGTCAGCGCAGCGTACCATCTTTTAGGGTCCTCAAAACGGTAGATGGATTTTATCCCTTCCCTACCGATCCCGCAAGGCCCCCTCAAGATGCTCGCCATCAGCGAGTAGTTGAACCGGAATACACGAGGTCCTGATATAGAAAACACAAGTGTGTTTGCTTGATGAAACGCTCCTCCCTCGAAACCTTCACTCGTGTTGACGTTGACACGTTTTACAATTTGGTTTTCCATCTTATATAATTCGTGACAGAGGAAATCTTTAATTCAGATTTACACATGGTGAAAACAATCGAAAACACTGGAAGTGATAATTGAAATCACTGATATGTTTGAATAATCCGTGACAGAGGAATTTTAATCCAGATCTACACGTGGTGAAAAACTATCGAATTCACTTCCACAAAATTAATATCACTGATATGTTTAAATAATCCGTGAAAAAGAACATCTTTAATTCAAAACACGTGGTGTTGACGCCGGAAATCCCGAACAATAACAAATACATTTTTTTTTTTTTTTTTACCATTATACTAGCATTGCTGCTCTCCATTTATTTCTTCACCATCTTTTGATTATGTACCTTGCAAATGTAAATAAATTCATCATGATCATGTGCCAAGCTGATCATGTTTCGCCATCTCACATGGTCACCAGAGTCGTGAATCAGTTGTGAATTGACGGAATGGGATATTCTAGGCATCTTTGTATTGGAACTGTATTTGATAGGTGTAATTGTCAGCGCAACATTTAAACTTTTGAGAAGCACACTGGCAGTTGTCAACAACACGGAGGATAGTCCGAACGACCAAGTAAGCCAGGGACGTACAGCCGCCATCGATTAAATTTATACGTTGTGAAGAGAAACCAGAGTTTTTACGAAAGAGTAGATGTTAACCCCAGGCTTTATCCCCCAACCTGGAGGACCAGGTTCATTTACAATTATAAAATACTTTAAATGATTTGAGCTGTTTTCTTAAAACAACAAAACTTTCAAACAGCATACAGAAATAATAAATTTCTGTAAATATATGCTAATTGAAAATCTTAGATTAGTTATATGTACTTAAACAAATGGAATATAAATTTGAGATATCATAGAAATATTTTTAATTATAATTATTTCCCTTACTTACCACACTATTCTTATGTCCCTTGATATTTTATTCTTTAAATGCAGAAAAGCCCCATTTACACTCTGTAGCGCGCGTAGAGAATATGCTAGCTCCATAATTATATGTTAATTACCTTAATTATATAAGCCAATGGTAGATGCTTAGTGGCATGGTTTGTGAGATTAATTGTACGAAAATCTTCGCATTCAATTGCTCCTCGTCTTTTTGGTATAGAAATAAGGGAGACTTTATAAGCAAACGTTTGCTTGTAATGTACGGAATGATTTAGTTGAGAATCTAGGCTCCATTGGAAGATGAAAAGAAGGGGAAGAATATTATTTGTCGTTTTTACTTTGTTTTATATTGTCCATTACACCTGTCATCTATTTCTTGTTCGCCTTCTTTTCAGTAATATACTTTGCTTATTTGATAGATGTCGTTCTTTTGGATTTCCCTTTGTTCGCCGATGCTTTGCGTCTATTTCTCCATCTGTCCATACAACTGGAGAGAGGAAGGTGGGGGAGGAAGATAATAATGACAGGATTTGCAATTTTTCGGGTGTCCATCGACAAGGGTATTTGAACTCACCGATAAGGGTATTTGAACTCACCGATAAGGGTATTTGAACTCAATTTAAAAAAAAAAAAAAAAACAGGCGCGGATACTAACCACTACACTACCGAGGACACACTGATAATTCTACAAACATTAATAATGTAGTCAAATGTAGGTCACGTGACCAGCCGTTTGCGAATAGGTCACGTGACCAACCGTTTGCTTATATTGTCCGTACATTACTAGTAAAAGTTTGCCTATAATCACTTCGATTCTTTAATCTTCGTTACACATTGGCTGCATATCAACGTGTGCGTAGATATGTCACTGTTACTACTGTCTATTGTTACATCTAATTTATACTTTTCTAAACTTACTATGAGTGTCAATCATTTTCCAGTAATATGTATCCGTTAGCGTATTATTTAGCGTTATAACTCAACCTGTGGTCCATCAGGGCGCCACAGAACTTTCACTTTTACTGTTGTCTAGTGTGTCCACTAATTTCTGCTGTTTCTCTCTATGTCTTCAATGAGTGCCGATTAATACCCGTGAGTGTAGTGCATATAACCTTATCTGTGAGTTGTTGTCACATGGCTTTATACTTTATTGTTGTCTAGCTTCTCCTCTAATTTCTACGTCTTTCGTATGGTTTCTTTAAGTGCGAATCAATACCCACGAAGAAAGGCTCTATTCGCAATGGAATTGTGAATAGAAAAAAATTATATTCGCAATGGAATTGCGAATAGAGAAAAATAATATTCGCAATCGAATTGCGGGGAGTAACAAACATGTCACAGCGTCTGCTCACTAGTCAATTTTAGTTTGGGCCATTAAGAAGTCTAAAAAGGTGGTTAATTTAAATAGGAATGTTCACTGTTGCGAGTCTAATTCTGCCGAATTATCCGTATTTTTTAATGAATCACTCTCTTCTTACTTCTTGGCATCCCGTTTTATTTTTACATTATGTTAGTCCTGTTTAGATATCAAGAATAATTTTTCAGAACAGGTATCCCCAAAACAAATAACTATCCCTACCAATAATTCTGTCTCTGGAACAAGTGAGCACATAAGAAGACAAGATGTGCCTGATTGGAACAAGAACTCGAATCTGTTGGGACATTCAAGGTAAGGGAGTAACCGAGATTCCCTTTTATACTTTGTTTACGATCGGCCTGACAAATGTGTAAAATATTATTATTGCCATTCAGAAGTATTCCCGACATTTAGGCATTTGTGTGGATTTATTGACCAAGTCATACAGGAGTGAAAGGAAACGAGAGAGCTGTTAATTACAATTATTAATTTTACAAGGCTGAGTCAAAAAGAGGTGCAATTTTCCCAGTTATTGACACTTTTAAATTTAGCATATCAGTTCTTGTATCTTTATTGCCCCAGTTTTAGGCTTTAAAAAATCTGCCATAGCAGTTCTGTTATTTGCACATGAACCTGAATAACCTGGATATTAGATTAAAAAATGGTCCCAACGGATTAGGAAGTCCCTCCTACCATGGTGGTCCATTCAGGATTGTCCGAAGTGTGGACTGAGATCACAGACAATATGATCATTATGCAACCAAACTGCTGACCGCTCTGTTCATGTGAGAACAGAAAAAGATGGATTCTATGGCGGACACTGCTGCTGGAGGCCGCTGTGTTCATGTGAGAACAGAAAAAAATGGATTCTATGGCGGACACTGCTGCTGGAGGCCGCTGTGTTCATGTGAGAACAGAAAAAGATGGATTCTATGGCGGACACTGCTGCTAGAGACCGCTGTGTTCATGTGAGAACAGAAAAAGATGGATTCTATGGCGGACACTGCTGCTAGAGACCGCTGTGTTCATGTGAGAACAGAAAAAGATGGATTCTATGGCGGACACTGCTGCTAGAGACCGCTGTGTTCATGTGAGAACAGAAAAAGATGGATTCTATGGCGGACACTGCTGCTAGAGACCGCTGTGTTCATGTGAGAACAGAAAAAGATGGATTCTATGGCGGACACTGCTGCTGGAGACCGCTGTGTTCATGTGAGAACAGAAAAAGATGGATTCTATGGCGGACACTGCTGCTGGAGACCGCTGTTTTCATGTGAGAACAGAAAAAGATGGATTCTATGGCGGACACTGCTGCTAGAGGCGTGGAGTGTTAGCCCTTCACATATTCTAGATCATGGTTTATGAGGTGGGGCAGGCAGTTCCCTATCTAACCAGCTTTCCTTCCTGGACCCTAACCCTGAACATTGGTAAAAAAAATTTTCAAGCTGCATCGACCTTGGAGTTGTAACGGAAAATACATTAATTCTGCCCTTCTGTGGTTTGTGTTATTTCCTGTTAACTTTGGAAATGTATTCGATTTAAGTACTCCAACCATTTCTACTTTGTTTATTTTTGGGTTTATTTTCCATTTAGTTACAAGTTACTTCCTCCTATATTTTAGTTATTTGTTTGATTGGTTTTAACTTAAGGGTGTAAATGTATTTATTTAGTTGTTGTGATGCAGCATGTAGTTTTGTTCAGAATCAATTATATGAAAGGATGTTAGATGTCTCATGTTTCAGTCATTGTCACACTTCTCATTACAACCATTGCAAGTTAAATAAATCATGTAGAATTTCTCGTACAATGACAATGCCTGAGTGTGTTTCAAGAAGCAGCTTTAAGTCAGTAACAGCTGCTATTTCTTCAACAGGTGTGGTGGTCTGCCAACAAGATGCCCCTTCTGACGGCATCTCCATTGTCAACAGGCCTACTGAAGCCATGGGCATGGCTTCGGAAAATCTATCACGGATACCAATAGAGCCCGTGGCAAGGGAGACAACAGTTCCTGCAGATGCTAAAGCAGAGTTTACTTCCCTTGAGAGCGAGATTTATCGTCATTTGTGGACACTCAAACCTGAAGACATGAAGAAGGTTAGAATAATTTATTTCATATTTTAAATAATTTACCCCCATAAATTGACAAACTGACCCTCCGAGGATACAGAATCCCACCTTACACATTGTGGAATGTAGTTGGTCCTTATTAATGTCGAGTCAGGTTTTAAAAAATAAAAAAAAACATAACCTAGCCCGTATATTGCTTTGATTTCATATCAAGACAGATTTTTTAAATTGACCAGGGCACCCAGGTTGATCCAGCCTCAGATGGGGTATGAGAACATTAGCTGGGATGTAAAGGCTGTCCGCATGATGTCCACCACATTACCCACTGAGTGTTGATTGGTCAAATAATATGGCGCTAGCATAATATGCAGTACACCCTTCACAGGTCTGCTATGTTACCCAGTGCTGTTACAGTCAACCAGAAAGAGTTCACGAAGAAGTTACTCAGTGCTGTTAAGCAGTCAACCAGAAACAGTTCACGGAAAAAGTTACTCAGTGCTGTTAAGCAGTCAACCAGAAACAGTTCACGGAAAAAGTTACTCAGTGCTGTTAAACAGTCAACCAGAAACAGTTCACGGAAGAAATTACTCAGGAATATGTTGTAGGCCTGGATGAGGTCTTTGATGTGACAGGACCAACACGTATTGTAGGCCTAGATGTGATGTGACAGGGACAGCACATGTTGTAGGCCTAGATGTGATGTGACAGGGACAGCACATGTTGTAGGCCTAGATGTGATGTGAAAGGGACAGCACATGTTGTAAGCCTAGATGTGATGTGACAGGGAAAGCACATGTTGAAGGCCTGTATGTGATGTGACAGGGCCAGCACATGTTGAAGGCCTGGATTTGATGTGACAGGGACAGCACATGTTGTAGTCCTGGATGTGATGTGACAGGGACAGCACATGTTGTAGGCCTGGATGTGATGTGACAGGGACAGCTCATGTTGTAGGCCTGGATATGATGTGACAGGGTCAGCACATGTTGTAGGCCTGGATGTGATGTGACAGGGACAGCACATGTTGTAGGCCTGGATGTGATGTGTCAGGGACAGCACATGTTGTAGGCCTGGATGTAATGTGACAGGGACAGCACATGTTGTAGGTCTAGATGTGATGTGACAGGGACAGCACATGTGGTAGGCCTGAATGTGATGTGACAGGGACAACACATATAGTAGGCCTGGATGAGGTCTATGATGTGACAGGGACAACACATGTTGTAGGCCTGGATGTGATGTGACAGGAACAGCACATGTTGTAGGCCTGGATGTGATGTGACAGGGACAGCATATGTTGTAGGCCTGGATGTGATGTGACAGGGACAGCACATGTTGTAGGCCTGGATGTGATGTGACAGGGCCCGCACATGTTGAAGGCCTGGATGTGATGTGTCAGGGACAGCACATGTTGTAGGCCTGGATGTGATGTGACAGTGACAGCACATGTTGTAGGCCTGGATGAGATCTATGATGTGACAGGGTCAGCACATGTTGAAGGCCTGGATGTGATGTGATAGGGTCAGCACATGTTGTAGCCCTGGATGTGATGTAACAGGGACAGCACATGTTGTAGGCCTAGATGTAATGTGATAGGTTCAGGACATGTTGTAGGCATGGATGTGATGTAACAGGGACACCACATGTTGTAGGCCTGGATGTGATGTAACAGGGACAGCACATGTTGTAGGCCTGGATGTAATGTGACAGGGACAGCACATGTAGGCCTAGATGTAATGTAACAGGGACAACACATGTTGTAGGCCTGGATGTGATGTAACATGGACAACACATGTTGTAGGCCTGGATGTGATGTGACAGGTTCAGGACATGTTGTAGGTCTAGATGTGATGTGACAGGGACAACACATGTTGTAGGCCTGGATGTGATGTAACATGGACAACACATGTTGTAGGCCTGGATGTAATGTAACAGGGACAACACATGTTGTAGGCCTGGATGTAATGTGACAGGTTCAGGACATGTTGTAGGCCTAGATGTAATGTGACAGGTTCAGGACATGTTGTAGGCTTAGATGTAATGTGACAGGGACAACACATGTTATAGGACTGGATGTTATGTGACAGGTTCAGGACATGTTGTAGGCCTGGATGTGATGTGACAGGGACAGCATATGTTGTAGGTCTAGATGAGGTCTATGATGTGACAGGACCATCACATGTTGTAGGACTGGATGCACAGAGAAATAGGTGGCCTGTCTTTTCATCTGTTAGCGGATGACGAACGCAGCATCGAACCCGCGCCCGACCATACCCATGACATTATTAGCGTAGTCCCCTGTAGACTAGAATAACACACCCACCAAGTTCAATCAATAGTAAGCATGTATGCAATATATAAGCATATATAATGTTTCATATACTGAATATCCAATTGACAGCTGGAAATGTTAAAATCCTTACTACCTTGGCAAGTGACACAGGCACTCAAGATTATCCTCAAACAAAGAGTTTAGAGAGATTTTATAAAGCTAGCTGTCACACAAGTCAAAAGACATTAAAACTAGTACCAAACTTAGAATAGTTATCTCAATATTAAATCAGTACTGCTGTATGTCTTAAAAAATATGGACAAAAACTAAAATAGTTACTATTAAACTATAAAAATGCATTAACTGGTGCCTGCCCAGCACTAAAATTGTATGGAAAATCCCTCATGTGGAGCTTAGGGAGAGAAATAGGCAGATTCCAGTGAATCAAGAGGTGAGAAAAAGACTCCGGTACTGCATAGGACACACATTGAGAAAACCTGATGATAGTATACCTTGAAAGTCTCTCTGGTACGTTACACCTTGCTTAGGTATTTATATTGCTCATGTTAAACATTGCCTCAATGAGGCATGTATTATTGATTATTTTTCATGCGTTTTAATGCTTATTGTTTATTTATTGTATAAGCCTAGCTTCATAAGTGATGTTGAATGTAATAATGTATGAGAGGAAATAGAGAAGAAGGGCAGAATGTCAGACGGGCC
>JACEFZ010021116.1:35000-44071 GCA_014155875.1 Cepaea nemoralis
TAATTTTTTAGGTTTTCATTTGTCACCTGTATCATGATAATGTATTGGCCACTACGACACTCTACGGACCACTAATATCCGCTACCCACCCCTTACCAATGAATTTCACTAAGCTATAACCCCTAAAATCATTAATACGCCCATCTTTACTTTTTAAGGTTTTCATTTGTAACCCATATGATGATAGTGTTTACACCACTGTGACCCTCTACAGACCACGAATTGCTGCTTTCCACCCTGTCAACAACTCATGTGTCAGGCATCATCGGATTACTTCTTCCACACCACACAAGAAACTTGCAAGTCGTGTGAAAGGAATTGAATGGTACATTTTATTGCCGTTGGCTCTTTACAAGTACATACCAGTCGCTATCAAACCACACACAAAGCCACAGAATTGCCTATCACTAGTTTCCTAAACCCTATTGCTTATCTCTATCTATTTGGTTACACAAAACTCCTATCAATATCTAACGATCTGCTCTCTACAATGTCAGTCCCCGGTCTGACTAGTTGGCTCGCGTGGTTACACACCACGCGGAAGGACCTTGACGTGTCCTTCGGCTTTCTGCGTGCCGTGATGCTTGGCACTCTGACATTAGCTGTCTTTGGTTGAGTAGCAATCGTGGCGATCCCGTATGCGTGATTCTGTCGTGACCAGAGTGCTAGCTATCTGTTCCAAGTCTCCGTGTCTCTTGAGAGAACTAGTTAATAGTCCTCCATTCTAACACCTACCCCGCCCTTATATCGGGGCACTGTATCACTGTAACTATTTGAGGTTGACCACTCTTCCCTTATGCTGCAGTCTTTGACACACACCCTCCCCTCCTGTGTTGCGTCATCAACTTTGAGTCATTGGTTGTGACGCAAGAGGTTTCTAAAAAATTAGTGTCTCTAATTTTTGTCAAAGACTGTAGATAACCTGGCTTTGGGTAACTCCATCGACTTCTACTGACTATTGTCACAATGTAGTATCACTTTACTTGGCTACTGGCAATCGCCACAAACTTGTCTGGTTGGCATGAGCCCTCTTCTCAATCGCAATATTATATTAATTAGAGGTATGTCTGAACCGGACCGTTGTCTTATAAGACCTGCCCTCCAATAGTAAATTAACTTACTACCCATACAAAGTTGACTTTCTTAGGGTCAACACATGAATTGCTTCATGTCCCCCATATAATATTAAACAACCCTTACCCAAGCTGTGTGCGACAGGCTTTACCTATTTCGCTTCCGCGTGTAAAGTTATATTTCACTGTTAAGTTAGTGTTTCGTTGACTATTATGTCCCCTGATCCGAAGTTATCTCCCTTTGATCTATGAAATATGTCTGCAATTTATATGTTTGTTTTTCTGGTTGTTTGCGTGTTTGGATGTAATTACTAATATAGTCTACCTGTCTACATGTATATCTATCTATCATGTGTATGTAAGTTAGTTTTTCAAGTGCCATAATTCGGCTAAATGTGGCCACAAACAAGTGTATAACACTAATTCGTGACTACGTTTCCGTCTTATGAGACTTAAAATACTTTATCTAAGATCTAAACTAAACTGCACACAACGCATTCATCACAGCACATTTTCAACATTGAAAGCAAGCATTCGACGCAGACAATAAATAAAAAGTCGCGTTGAGCGGCAGAAAAATCCGCTGACCAATCTCACTCTCCCCTGTATAACTCACATCTGCTCTCACATTCACACTTCTGTCACACATCTTTTACCCTTACTTCTGTCACACATCTTTTACCCTCCCAATTATTTAAAAACCTTGGAGTGACACTGTACAAGTTTGGCTCAGTTTGAGAAAGTTGAGCCGAATGACTGTGCGTAAATCGCTGCACGAGTCATGTATATACAACATATTTACATGTAAGTACAAAGGGTTGATGGTTTATACCCTTGGTCTTATGACCAACTATATTTTACTGTACTCATACTCTAACTACTGACACTACTACTACTTCTATAAATGTGTATTTAATGTGTTAACTATTTTAATCTATTTTGCCACATTAATCCTAAGATATGCTTACATTAATACTAATATTTATCTAATTTAAGGGATGTAATCTAATTATTTAAAATGAAATTGATGTGAGATGAGTTATGTAACTTTCTGAAATGGGTACTGTGAAATGTAATGAATTATGTACCTTTCTAAATGGGTAATGTGAAATGTAATGATTTATGTACCTTTCTAAATTGGGTAATTTGAAATATGACAAAATTATAACTGATGTTTTTTAAATGAACAAAAAAATTATATGACTGATATTCTTAATCTAAATGGTGTAAATGATGTATATTTAATTGTCTAACATTTTTATCCTATTATGGTGTAAATTAATCATAATAATAACTGATCATGTTTGTTAAATGGAATGGTTCATTAAGATGGAATGAAACCAACTGAAATGAAACAATGTGGAATGCAATAAATTAAATGATACTATCCCTATCTAAACTACTATCTATTCTACTTTTAGGGTAAGTAGGTGGGTAAAGTAATGATTTATGTAAACTACTAAAAAAAAAATGAAAACTATTTTATTTCCTAACTCTAAATGTAAATTAAAGTTACCTATTCTACCTATAATTTATCACTATATTAAAACGTTATAATACATATCACAATAAGTATTTATATACATAGTATTCAAATACCCCAGGTTAGTTGTTGCCCCAATGTTCAGAAATTGCTTTCATTGGCATACTGTATAATCACATTTGTCCTGGGTATATTAAATACAATACACAGTCATACTTGTGTCCTATGGGTATGGCACCTGTAGAGTTCGCTTGTGTCGTAGACCAGTATTTTTAGTGTCTGTATTTATGGACTGTTCTGACACTGTTTTTCTCTGCTTAACACAAATGATTCACCGGAAACACATATGGAGCTTAGTACATAACGAGCTGTTCCAGTTCACACGGTGATATATTTGTTATTCGGAGCACACAGTTCTTCTGTTGATGTCTACGGACACATGGTAGATCACTGTTCTTAGTACCTAGTGTAGCTTATAATGTCTATGTATTCATTACAATATTTTACATAGAATATTATACTGTACTAATTTAACAATTATTACTCTACAATCTTATGTGGAATCTCTGGTATTTCTACCTCAGATGGTCGACTAAGGGTATCAGCCAGAATGTTGTCCTTACCCTTAATATGTTCTATACTAAAAGTATAGTTTTGTAGTATAAGCGACCACCTGTATATACGGTCATTCCGATGCACACCACTTTGTATGACCGTGATTGGGGAGTTGTCAGTCTGGACAATGAAGTGAACACCCGCCAGAACTCGATGGAGCTTCCTCACCGCATAGATGACGCTTAGGGCTTGCAACTCTGATATGGAATATCTGGACTCAGCAGGTGTGATCTTACGGCTCACGTAGCAAATCGGCTGGCAGATGCCATCATAAAATTGGCCTAGTACTGCAGTGATGGAGATTCTGCTGGCATCTGTCCTGGGATAATAAACGAGCCTAGGATTAGGCAAGCGGAGGATTGGTACATCACTAAAAAGGATTTTCAATTTTGACAATGCAGAAATTAATAATGCATCTTTGACATCTAATTTTACAGATGCTTTTAAAACATTGGAAAATACACTTGTAATTTCCGCTAAATTTGGTATGAATTTGCTATAGTAATTTACTAACCCCAAAACGCCTTTTGACCTGCCTCTTTGTGGTAGGCATGGTCAGATTCATAATTTTTGTAATAATTCTATTATCAGTCTTAAGTTGACCTTGTGAAATGACATGACCCAAAAAGTCAATTTCTTTTAGGCCCAATTCAACTTTGCTCGGTTTGACAGTGAGACCGAAGGGTCGCACTCTGTCAAAGACATGTTTTAGTTTCAGTCAGTGTGTTGTCCAGTCATCAGTATGGAAACATATATCATGCGTATTCTGTAAGCTCACTAAATGTATGCATTTTGTCGGATTTGCCAGTCCCGCTAACTAGTGTAGTTGCGCTATGTATGTCTGTCGTCTTATTATTAGGTGTGGGTGCACTGTGTTCGTCTGTCTCTACTCCTGTCTCTTGTCGTGAAAAGTAAAGTTTCAACATGTTGACATGGAATATCTATAAGTGTCCGTTTATCGATATTTCATAGTCAACATTTGAAATCTCACGTACCACCTTGAATGGTCCTTGCCATTTTATTTGTCTGGAAGTAACTGAAGTATGTTTTGATCTGGTTTACGACCAATTGTTCAAGCACCCTTGTTTGTGTATTGGTAAATTTGACCCTCCCTCTCAAAGGTCTAGAAGCCAGTGTAGAAAGTAGTACTTTAGCTGTGGGATGTCTACCCTTATAGACTAATTGTTGACCGACATTACAAAAACGATGAAATAATTTTATATCATTCCAAATCCCTGGCCAATGCAAATGAGCCTGAAATCTAGCCCTGGTTTTGTCGTATGCCAGGTGACCAGCAAGCGGTGACTCATGTGCAGTTTTTTCCACAGTTAGGCGGTGTTGTACAGGTCGCACCGTTTGCTGATTCTCATGGTTATCAGTTGTAAAATATCTAGTAAGAAAGCCATTATTAGGTTTAAAGAACCATGAGATATTTTTGGTCACTTTGGCTCTTTTTTTCAATAATTTTAAATAAGGAGACACACTAGGATCAGCTTTCTGCTGTTCTATGAATTTCTGTCTGTTGGTATCATCTGTGCCAGTTGGAGAAAGCAATAGTAGTCTCTCATCTTGTAGTGTGTCTTGATGTTTTACAGTGTCTGCTCTTGTTGTTGCATTAGCTGCATTTAATCTTTCCCATGCAGCTATTTCATCGCTAGTACATTGTTTCAGTTGGGGTAAGCAACCCAAAATCAAATCAGTACAAGGGTTGTCAAGTATTGCACAAGTAAAGGTACCAGAAAGGAAAGGAGTGTTAATACGGGCTTTGGCCAAAGGGTAAATTTCAACGTTACCTGAAAAGGTTCGGCATTTGACAGAGTCGCCTGTATAATCACCTGGACTCACTAGATCCTTTCTAAGACCAATAAGGGTGCTGCCGCTGTCCAGCAAACATTGGCATGGTGTATCATTGACCATTGCATTGTGGAACACCAAATTGCCTCTGGAGGCTAAGGCTGCATTTACACTCTCAGTTGAGCATGGTACTGTATGTCCACATTGTAATTTTGCGTCTGCATGAAATTGGTGACATCGTTCACAACTGTCAAAACTTAATATATCGTTTACACAACACACATCTTCAGATTGTTTAAAAGGTAAAGTATTTTCAATCTCACACTCAGTCTCACTACCACTATCAGAAGATGTATCAATCAAAATAGCATTGTTGGCTTTCATACATTGACGGCCCAGGTACTTATTTGAATAATGGCCATAGCTGGAACAAAAGAAGCATTTGATTGCACGCCTGTATGCAGATCTTTTGTTTTGTTGCTTCTTAATAACATTTTCAAGATGCGCCGGATAATTTGGCGATTTGTCACACATAGAATAAGTGTCATGCAAAAGTTGACAGTAAATACATTTTGACACTTTCCTATCTTTCTGGTCGATTTTCTGAAAAGGTTTTCTCTTACTCTGATAATTTTTAGCTTGGTATTTCACAAAAGAAACGACTTCAGAGTCATTTGAGGTCTTTAAAATATCTCTGTTAGAAGAAAAGTATGCAGATCCTTTCTTTTCGAACTGCTCTATGTTCTCAATGTCTGACTGCTGCAAAAATTTAGCAAAAGGAGATGGTATAGTGGATATGACTTTATCCATGGCTATTAAATTTTTCAGTCTATCAAAGTCTTTTCCTATGTTAGCTGCTTTGAGTCACCTATCTAGTACACTCTGAACATTTGAGACGTAATCAATGAAAGTCTCACTAGGTTTAGGTTTTAAATTTGAGAACTGAACTTGATACCCAGGGGCATCAAGTAAAAAGTGTTGCATTATCCTATCATGTATGTATTGATAGTTAGATCTCAGATCAGATGGTATAGATTCTATCACTTTAAGGGGCTCACCACTCAGGTTCTTCATATAAATCATAGCCCACATCTCTATTGGAACTTGATGATATTTAAACTGATACTCGACATTTTCTGTCCAGGCTGATATGGAATCTTCTTTACAATATGGTTTGATAATATTCTTGTATTTGTTGAACTTATTTTCTTCTTGTTGACTTTTTAGTTTTGTGGCAGAGATTTCTGCGTGTGAGTCTACATCCATACCTTTCATCTTCAACTGTGTTTCTGATTCCACTTGTATTTGTTTTTCCTTAACTCTTGCCATTTCATCTATCTCTTTTTGCTTTAGATCTAATTCCCTTTGTTTTAATTCTTTCTCCTGATCTAATTGCTTTAGCTTAATCTCCTTATCATGTTCTAACTGCTTTTGTTTTGTTTCTAATTCTTTTTGTTTATTTATCTCAGCTAGTTCTATCTGGTGTTGTCTTTCCCGTGCACGTTCATCTCTTTCTGCATCCTTTGCTTCTTTAAATTTCTTATCAGCATATTCTTCTAGCTCTTTACCTGTGTATTGCATTTCTTTGCCTGCTTTTACGAAATCAGCTAAAGTAGCCATGATGTTAGGTAAATAGCTAGCGTTGACCTACACTGACCTCTTTATTCACTTATTTTTCTTTGATATGTTATGTTTGTTAATATCTGAGCACTGCAAATTGTACTCTTTGTTTATAACCTGAAAAATTTAGACCTGAAAAAACAGAGCACAAAAATATGCTAATGCATCACAAGCTGAAAAAAAGATGCACTATTAATCACATTGCATGCCAAAAATATTGAGTATACTCAACTTAATGTTCCCGAGAATCAGGGAACACCAATCCCGTAACACAGGTCACCTTGTTTGCCACTTCAGCACAGGCACGAGTCTTCTAATTAGGTCAAATGTTTGGTACTTCGCACGCACACGAATCTTTTATTCAGATGTTGTTCACCCTGGTTTACAGAGCAGCAACAATTAACAAATAGTAAACCGACATATTATTCGACAATCTGATACATCAACAGTGACATGCCCACCAAAAAAAAATATAGTTAACTTAATATTAAATTGTCAATGTCCTGTCTTCGTTCTAACTTATTTATGCCTTTCGTCACTAACCTAATTTAATCTATGCAAGTGTTGTGCAGACCAAGTTTAATTTGCATGACCGAAAGTAGTGCCCTCCTGACGGTAAACACAAGAAAAAGTACGAAAAAAATTCAATAACTGCTTTTAAATTAATAAAAATACACTAATATTGTTTAAATAAATAAATATATTCAATTACTAATTGAAATAAACAAATAATAGGTTATATAAATCACTGATTCAGGCGGGCAGTAGCTTGCCGATTTGTAAAAACTCAGATGCTGAATGCCAATGGCGTGGCCCAACTGTTTGTCAATCGTAACACGTCAGAGGCGCAGCGCTATTTTTAGCTTGCAAAAATCGATAATGTTGCTGGCTGTGTATCGCTCCGCCATGAATCATAGTTGATAGTTATTCATAAATAAATACATAATTACATGAATAATTACATGAATAAATAAAGAAAATAATAATATCAATACTTACAACTTTGAAGAACACATGATTTAAGTAAATAATATCTTAATAAACACAAATAAGCATTATTTCGTCACGATAGGCACAGTTTCGCTAGCAACTTGTCCTAGTCTGCACACGTCATCGTCACTGACACAAATTAAATTCTATTCACTATTTAATGCTAGTAAACTTAGTCGAGAGCCGTGGATGAGTGTTTTTTTTTAGCTTGAACTTTCGTCCAAGCCACACTTCTGACACCACATTAATCCTTGCCTGTCAACAACTCATGTGTCAGGCATCATCGGATTACTTCTTCCACACCACACAAGAAACTTGCAAGTCGTGTGAAACGAATTGAATGGTACATTTTATTGCCGTTGGCTCTTTACAAGTACATACCAGTCGCTATCAAACCACACACAAAGCCACATAATTGCCTATCACTAGTTTCCTAAACCCTATTGCTTATCTCTATCTATTTGGTTACACAAAACTCCTATCAATATCTAACGATCTGCTCTCTACAATGTCAGTCCCCGGTCTGACTAGTTGGCTCGCGTGGTTACACACCACGCGGAAGGACCTTGACGTGTCCTTCGGCTTTCTGCTTGCCGTGATGCTTGGCACGCTGACATTAGCTGTCTTTGGTTGAGTAGCAATCGTGGCGATCCCGTATGCGTGATTCTGTCGTGACCAGAGTGCTAGCTATCTGTTCCACGTCTCCGTGTCTCTTGAGAGAACTAGTTAATAGTCCCCCATTCTAACACCTACCCCGCCCTTATATCGGGGCACTGTATCACTGTAACTATTTGAGGTTGACCACTCTTCCCTTATGCTGCAGTCTTTGACACACCCCTTACCATCGAGTTTAAATAAGCCATACCCGAGACAATCAATAGTATCGACCATCTTTACTTTATAAGGTTTTCATTTGTAACCCTATGATGATAGTGAACAAGCCACCGTGACCCTCTACAGAACACTAATAACCGCTATCCAACCCTTACCAATGAATTTCACTAAGTTATACCCGCTGCTATCAATATTATCGGCCATTTTTACTTTTAAAGGTTTTAATTTGTCACCTGTATGATGATAGTGTATAGGCTACTACTACACTCTACAGAGCACTAATAGCTGCTACCCACCCCTTACCAACGAATTTCACTTAGTTATACCAGCTACAATCAATACCATCGACCATCTTCACTTTTTAAGGTTTTCATTTGTTACACTATGATGATAGTGTTTACACTACTACGACCTTTTACAGATCATATAACTGCCATATTTACATGTTTACCTATTACGATTTTCATATGAGACCTGTCACGACCCGAGGTTCGAACCACCTAGCCCTACCCCACATGCCGACACCCCACGCTCCACCTCTGAGCTCCCACGCCTATGCCTGCTGCCCCCTAGACCGCTCTGAGGAATTGCACTGTAACTCTACCCTTTACACAGCACCAAAAAGGAAATGAAAAAAGATAAAAAAAAAAAAAAAAAAAATT
>JACEFZ010021117.1:0-25000 GCA_014155875.1 Cepaea nemoralis
AACCCCCCCCCCCCCCCCCCCCCCCCACCCCCTTTTAAAAGTTTTGGCGTTTTTTTTTAATTTTATTTTTTTTTAAACAGGGGCTACTCTGTTATGTTTCATACCCGTTCATATCGTTAAAATTATTCGAAATGGAAAATGATATCATCGTTTGCACTTTCTTGAAAGAGTAAACGCATCAGATGCGCAATCATTAACACCGCCCCACAAATCCCACATGTAACTGCGCCCCGGTTACCTCTTGACGGCAGACAACTGCTGACTGTGAAATTAGACGAGAAACACGTTCTGACTTCTGGTGTTACATTCATATCCACCAAAAGAACGATTGTGTGCTGTGCTGGCTCGGTGTTTGTTTGCCTGTTCCATCTTTGTATATTATTTCTGACAACAGGAAAATGATTAACACCTTTTGCACTTTCCAAAGTCAGAGCTCATCAGTTTCCATCTTTAACTCCAGCAGTGCCAGATGGAGGAAGATGGCCCGAGAGATGTGGCGTTTGTCGTTAACTTGTGCACAGCGGGACTGTTAAGGTATTACCAGTACGGGGCGGAGGTCAGCTTTGCCAAATAAATACGAGCGCACGCTCTTAAACTTCGGTGCGCTGATCCCCTAGGTAGCGGATTAAACCCCCTACCCCTGTCAGTTGGACTAAATTTTGACTTTTCTTTCTTGAGTGGGGACGTAAATTACAATACCTGATTCGGAGTGGGTTCACCTGACGGCAAGGGACACAGGTAATAGGGAAAGCTAATCCACACACACAAATCAACCCCGTCCTTTCTTTTTATTTTGCATATCCCTTACAGGACGTTGCAGTCACACCAGCATTTTTCAGCTGTTGTTGAGTTCTAGGCAAGTTTTGCGTTCAGTTTTTGCCATGCTTCTGAACGACCGGCTCACATACCCCCGAAAGTTACAAGCGCTGCGCGATCACTGCGAATCTCGCGCACTGTTTCCCCCACGTGGATACGGGATACGAAACAACGTCGTCAACCCTTGGCCAGTGCTTCCCTGTGCATTAGAAGTAGTAAAAGTTGTAACACGTGTATGGATAAGCCTAACTTTAAAAATGAGCGAATGTTAAAAAAAAAAAAACAGTATGAAACTTTACAAAAGACGAAAAGAATTGCATAGTACCCCTATATCTTCAGATAGGGAATCGGGCGTGTTACCTTCTCAAATAAGGGTGATATACTAGGAGGAGGGGTTTGAATATTGTGCATGTTAAAAATTCTTCGTCATTCGGAAATAAGAAGGGGAAAAAAAAAAGAAAGAAAACGGACAAGTGCGAATAGCCGACTGCACAGGTGAAATTTAAGTAAAAATAGCCGACGCAAGGTGAAATCAAGTATAAAGAAACCAACCGGATATAGGGGGTTTTAAATTGTGAAATTTCCCCCAAATTTGGTCAGAAGAACGTTTATAGCGCCTATAACTGTAGAATATTCACATGTTTGATTCAGAAGAATGTTTATAGCGCGTGTAACTGGAGAATATTCATACATTTAGGTCCCTTCCATGGCAACAGAGTTGGTGCCATTTGGTGAGACTCTCCTCCTGTGATGAATGGGGGGGGGGGGGAGACTTGGGTACACATCAGTGGTGTCAGTGTGCAGTTAAGGCGATGCTTTACAAACCTAACAAACTGTAGGATTCGAACCCCAGACATTAACGGCAGGCACAACCCAGAAACCGAGGATGCTATGCATAACCCCTCCCTGATCCCAATGAATGAATCACCGAAAAACGAGAAGTAGATTGTGAGCTTTACTAGAGCACGATTACAAGAAACAAAATGGACGTTGCGGCTAAAGCCTTCGTCAGCACAGAACAAACACAAACAGACAACCAACTAACTACACGAGAAACACTACATGAAAATACAAAGGTTACTTATCTGAATCCTGGTTTGCGCCTTCAACGCTTACCGTTTGATGTGAATGAAAGAACCGGATGTTTGGTTTAAACTGGTCGATGGGCCAAAGGAGAATGGCTTAGCCGCACCGTGGGAGGGTTTGGGGGGACGCCCATGTGAGCGAACGGTGAAAAGCGGATAGCAGTGAACTATAGCCGGCTCTGTGGCGAAGGTGGGATACGCACTCCCGCATACCGCGAAGGAACACAGTGACAGGCGCTTGGAATGCAGTCCGCCCTGCGTAGGTTACCTAAAACCTCCCTGATCCCAGCGTTATGGATCAGATGCCTTGAGTTCAAGACAGTAGAAACCACGAGCTGAGTTAAGTCACGGCACTTGGGACATTCCCATCCGTGCTTCTTCCTCATCATCATAAAACCAGAGAGCAGTCTCAAAGCTAATGGTACCAGTTGCAATCTGATTATGTGTTCCGTCTGGCCTTTCCTCGGAGCACTAAGTGTCGGCCACATCAGCTGGTCACTCACTCCCTGTCGCATCATTCCTCCAGGCATAATGGTGTATATGTCTTTTCACTCTATACACTGAATCTCAAAAGGCCCTGAGCACAACTGTATTATCGTGTACTAGTACCTGGACCCAGCGGTGCATATCCAGCGAATCTGCCCGCCTGCTCATTTCCCAACACACCAGCATGTCCTGGAGGAAAGATCCAACGGAAGCTTAATATCTTTGATGTTTTAATTGAAGCATGCCACTCTGCACGAAGCACAACTGTCTTCACCCTACTCAGCATACTCTGTGAGTCTGCTACAATCACGACAAATATGTGCTATTTGCCCTACGGCCAGAGGAACGCAGCAGTGACTGCATCCACCTCCATTTTCGGACTAGATAATGTGGTATCATATGCCACGCTCTCCTACACTAAACACACTTAATTAACCTTCGTTATGAAACACCAGACACTTCTTTTGCCTCTTAGCATAGAGCATATCCGTGTGGATGATCACATCACCTGGGCGAGAATTGTTGTATGTCAACAATCCCTACACTTCCGATCCAGTGTGATAAAAACTCTGCAGAGGTGTGACATTTCCTCCGGCATTTTGGGCTATTGCTGTCGTCTCTTAATATTTTCTAGCATATACACTTCTCTGATTGTGTCCTCTGCCTGAGCATCCATGACTTTTTTCTGATCAGTCCGTGGCCTTTAACTGTGCCCAGTTGCGTAGTTGTGTAGGTGTGGGACAGTGGACAGGTAGGAAAAGCGAGTACAGCAGTTCAGTTTACGAGAGTGTGGAAGAAGGCAGAATAAGATGAGAGAAGTAGAGTAAATAAAAATTTGATGAAGGGCTGAATATGAACCTATGTAGGGTTGTGAATGTATCCACAATGTGTGGGTTTGTACCAGATTGGCTGCTCAGGTGCGGTCGAGATTAACGAATCCTGGTGTGCACATGCGTAGGATTGTAATATTGGCATGGCAGTAAAGAAACACACATAGAGGACAGAGCAATAACAAAGGCAAATATGGGTGAGATATATAAACATGTGGGTCTGTGGTCCGAGGTGGAAGGAGTGGGTGGGGCTTCATTGCCAAGGCTAATGTAGGGTATATAAAAAGGAGAGTCTGGCATATGATATCACAACATCCCGCATGAGAATGTTAGTAGAGAATGTAACGGCGGTGCTCCGATGGTTGAAGAGTGGTACATAACAGCATGCTGTATTGGTGACGGACTCGCAAAGCACGCAGCACAAAATAGAAACTGGCATGTTCCTTTAGTGAAATTACACAGTACTCTCAAGAATGGTCTCTTGTTGTCTTCCTGTATCTCTCTTTTCCACAAATCTCTCGGGTTGTCACCACAGATTCCAGTTTTCTCATAATGTGGTAAAAAAATGATGAACATCTTGATGTTTGTGATAAGTTGTTTTTGCGATATAGCTTCCCTCAAAATGTCCACATTACTTATTTTGGAGGTCCACGGAATTTTGAGCATTCTTCTATAAATTCACACCTCCAAGGCTTCTACGGATTTTCTTCGCATGCTTACAGTCGTGTGTTCAGTGTTATCATATCCTTTTGATGAAAAAGCACCAAAATCGACCCAAAAAAGCACCAAAAAGCACCAAATATGTTTGGAAAGCACCAAAATAAACAAAACAAAACAAAACGCACCAACTGTTTTTATTACAAATGTAACAAGGTAGCACATTATAATTTATTATTATCACTTCATATTACAATGAAGTTTATTCCAGATCCGCCAAATCCCAATCAGAACTACTCTCGAGCCATGAAACACTAAATTTCAATAATAGTTTTTGGGAAAGCACTAAATTAAGCACTGGCGGTATTCATTCAAAATGTTATAAAGTAGCACATTACAATTTATTATTATCACTGAATATTAGAATGAAGTTTATTCCAGATCTGACAAATCCCAGTCAGACAATTCCTCTTCAGTTTCTGTAGTTATTTCCTGCCGTGTTTGCTCTTGCGATGATGATGATGATGATTGAAAGAAACGTATATATGCCTCCTGTGATCCAATTTTTCGTAGAATATCCTTAGGTAGTTTATAATCATGAAAGCATTTGCCATATCTTTTCAGTCCATATCTAATAGTCAAAACAGCTGTCAAACACTTGATGCTCAGTCTGTTCCGGCAATTTTGATTTTATAACTCCCATCTGACTGAAAATACACTCCAAGTCCACATTAGAATGAGGTAAAATGAGCACAGTTAAAGCTAAATCTGTAAGATCTTGGAAAGGATTTCCACCGGTGGCATCCCTGTATGAGGCTATTTCTGCCCACAGTCCAAGTGTGTTAGAGGCCTATATCCACTGCATATGATGAAGTTTTCTCCCCTGAAATCGATGCAGGTGAGAGTAGCTGCATCTTCTACAAACATTTTAGCAAGATCCAATATACAGGGCTTCATTGGCTGTAGATATTCACTTCCACTATCACTAAGACATGACATGGACTGCAACACTCGAACGTTATCGGGCAAACGTAAACGCAGCTGTGTCAACAGCTCTATTAAAAGCTGAATGCACCGTCCACGAATTTCTCTCTCATCAGGAAACTTGTAGCCTGTTATTTCTTTCTCAAACTCATAACCTAGATTAGGATTAGGATCTAAATAATCTTGAATAGCATCACTTTCTGTTATTTTTTCCCCCAGGAATAGCAATCTTTGAACTGCTAGAATCAGTGAGGTGGACAAGATCGCTAAGCAGTTTTTTTTTGGATCCTGTATATCTGTTTCGAATTTCTTATTCACACTTTGAACTTCTCCGAGAATATGCTTGAGAAATATGAGATACATGTTCATGTCGCTAAACATAGAATTTAGAAGTTCTGCTGGATAACAGAGCTCGTTGAGTCTTGCTACATCAAAATGAGTTCTGAGCTCGACCCACTGCTGCAATATTCTGACAATGGCAGATTGAATGGACATCCATAGTGTCTGGCTAATTGAACAACCTTCAGCGGATGTTGTCCATCATTTAATAAAGCAAAAAAGCTCCCTGTACTTTGCTTGACGAAGACTTGAGTGAGAAAACCAGTTATAAGTTTCTCTAATCATGAACTCTATGTTCCTGGGTAGACAAGTAGCTGCAGCCTGTGACACTGCCAGCTGAAGGGAATGACATACACACCTAACTAGTACCACATGAGGAACTACATATTTTAATTTTGTATATACTCCATTGTTTACACCTGTCGTGACAGATGCATTGTCAGTGGCGACTGCAACTAGTCTTCGCAACTCAAGTCTATTCTTGTTTAAACAATCTTTTAACGCATTGCATATTGCCTGCGCGTTGCAGTCACTCACTTCAACTAAATCGTAATAAAGGGAGTTAAATTACTTGAATATTGCGCGGTAATGTACTAAGACTGTTTTACCCCCTCGCTTCAGTTCAAATTCGGCTTTTTAGTGTTATCAAAATAATTTTAAAGTCATTTTTACCCACCCAAAAAAGCACCAAAACAGCACCAAAAAAAAAAAAAATTGTGAAGCACCAAATTTGCGCGGCTAAATGCAAAATTTTGGCACTAAATGACATTAAAAAGCACTAAATTTGGTGCGAAAAGCGTCAAAATGGTAACACTGCATGTGTTACAACTGGCTATATTAACATGCAAGAATGTTTGTTCTTTCTTTCGCCTTATACGTCCTGATTATTAATTTTGAATGTATTGTTTTACCGTGCACTGAGGTGCTTACTAACTCGATATCTGACTTCCAACTCTACCTTGGCTAACTGACTCCAGCTTCACTGACTAACTCTGACTTATCTAACACTGAATTCACTGACTAACACTGATTTCACTGACCCTGAATTCACTGACTAATCATTCTTCAGTTATGCCGAGTTCACTGACTAACTCTGACTTCACCGACTCCGACTTCACAGAATAACTCTGACTTCACTAACTATGAATTCACTAACTAACTCTGACTTCACTAACTATGAATTCACTAACTAACTCTGACTTCACTAACTATGAATTCACTAAACTCTGACTTCACTGACCAACGCTGACTCCGGCTTCTCTGAATAACTCTGTCTTCATCATCATCATCAAGTGCCGTGCCGGCTGGTGTAGGCGTTCATGACTCTCCACAGATCTCGGTCTTTGCTGTTCTGGATCAACTCTACTGATGATATTCCTCCATGCCACCGTCTCAAACCATCCAGCATCATTTCTCTTGGTCTGCCTCTGCCTCTCTTCCCCTCGATCTTTCCAGTTGTTACGATGTTCTCCAATGTGTCTCTTCTCATCACATTACCAAAGAAAGCTGTTTGTCTCTTTCTTATTGTTGTATATAGTGTTCTAGTTTCGTTAGCCTCTTTCAGGCAATCGTTGTTAGTTACTCTGGCAGTCCAAGGAATTCGCAACATTCGTCTTAAAAACCACATCTCTGTTGCTTCTAAGTTCTTCCTAATTTGTTCATTTACATTCCACGATTCGCTGCCATACAGCAAAACTGTTTCTATATAGCATTTTAGCACTCTCTTTCTTACATTCATTGATAGCGACTTATTGCATAAGGATACTCTTCATTTTCTGAAATGCGGCTTTTGCCTGCCCTATTCTGCTCTTAATCTCTGTTGTACATCTTCCATCTGATGTTATAAGTGCCCCTAGGTATTTAAAATTATCCACTTGGTTGAGAATTCCCCCTTCTATTTCTATGTCACATTTTGGTGTCCCCATTTTCTTTGATATCACCATTGTTTCTGTTTTCTTGATATTCAAGGACAGTCCTTTCTGTGCACTCTCTGATACTACACTGTCCTATACTCTGTCTTCACTAACTATAAATTCACTGACTAACTTTGACTTCACTGACTATACATTCACTGACTAACTCTGACTACACTGACTAACTCTGACTTCACTGACTAACTCTTATTTCACCAACTCTGACTTCACTGACTAACTCTGACGTCACTAACTCTGACTTCACTGACTAACTCTGAATTCATTGACTATATCTCACTGACTTTGAATTCACTGACTAACCCTGACTTCACTGACTAACTCTGACTTCACTGACTAACTATGACTTAAATAACTATGAATTCACTGATTAACTCTGACATCACTATCTCTGACTTCACTATCTCTGACTTCATTGATTAACTCTGACTTCACTGACTAATTCTATTTTCACTAACTCTGACTTCACTGACTAACTCTGACTTCACTGACTCTGACTTCACTGACTCTGACTTCACTGACTAACTCTGACTTCACTGACTCTGACTTCACTGACTAACTCTGACTTCACTGACTCTGACTTCACTGACTATGAATTAACTGACTAACTCTGACTTCACTGACTCTGACTTCACTGACTCTGACTTCAGTGACTAACTCTGACTTCACTGACTCTGACTTCAGTGACTAACTCTGACTTCACTAACTCTGACTTCACTGACTCTGACTTCACTGACTAACTCTGACTTCACTGACTCTGACTTCACTGACTCTGACTTCACTGACTCTGACTTCACTGACTCTGACTTCACTGACTCTGACTTCACTAACTCTGACTTCAGTGACTAACTCTGACTTCATTAACTCTGACTTCACTGTCTCTGACTTCACTGACTAACTCTGACTTCACTGACTCTGACTTCACTGACTATGAATTAACTGACTAACTCTGACTTCACTGACTCTGACTTCACTGACTAACTCTGACTTCACTGACTCTGACTAACTCTGACTTCACTGACTCTGACTTCACTGACTCTGACTTCAGTGACTAACTCTGACTTCACTGACTCTGACTTCAGTGACTAACTCTGACTTCACTGACTCTGACTTCACTGACTCTGACTTCAGTGACTAACTCTGACTTCACTGACTTCAGTGACTAACTCTGACTTCACTAACTCTGACTTCACTGACTCTGACTTCACTGACTAACTCTGACTTCACTGACTCTGACTTCACTGACTCTGACTTCACTGACTCTGACTTCAGTGACTAACTCTGACTTCACTGACTCTGACTTCACTGACTCTGACTTCAGTGACTAACTCTGACTTCACTGACTCTGACTTCTCTGACTCTGACTTCAGTGACTTACTCTGACTTCACTGACTCTGACTTCAGTGACTAACTCTGACTTCACTGACTATGAATTAACTGACTAACTCTGACTTCACTGACTCTGACTTCACTGACTATGAATTAACTGACTAACTCTGACTTCACTGACTCTGACTTCACTGACTATGACTTCACTGACTAACTCTGACTTCACTGACTCTGACTTCACTGACTATGAATTAACTGACTAACTCTGACTTCACTGACTAACCCTTCCTTCACTGACTAACTCTGACTTCACTGACTAACTCTGACTTCACTAACTCTGACTTCACTGACTAACTCTGACTTCACAGACTAACTCTGACTTCACTGACTAACCCTGACCTCACTAACCCTGACCTCACTAACTCTGACTTCACTGACTAGCTCTGACTTAACTAACTATGAATTCACTGACTAACTCTGACTTCACTGACTAACTCTGACTTCACTGACTAACCCTGACCTCACTAACCCTGACCTCACTAACTCTGACTTCACTGACTAACTCTGACTTAACTAACTATGAATTCACTGACTATCTCTGACTTCATTAACTCTGAATTCACTGATGAAGTCTAACTTCTAACTTTGACTTCATTGGCTCTGACTCCACTGACACTGGTTTCACTGATTGACTCTGACTGACTAACTCTGTCTTCATTGACTAACTTTGACTTCATTAACTATGAATTCACTGACTAGCTCTGACTTCACTGACTAACTCTGACTTCACTAACTCTGACTTCACTAGCTCTGAATTCATTGACTCTCTCTGTCTCCACTGACTCTGATTTCACTGACTCCTGCTTCACTGATTAACTCTGACTGACTTCTCTGACCAACTCTCACTTCTCTGAATAACTAAGACCTCGCTTTCTGACTCTGACATTCTGTCAGTAATTCTGACTGTTATAAACTCTCTCTCTCTCTCTCTCTCTCTCTCTCTCTCTCTCTCTCTCTCTCTCTCTCTCTCTCTCTCATCTCCTCTCTCTCTCTCCTCTCTCTCTCTCTCTCTATATATATATATATATATATATATATATATATATATATATATAATATATATATATATGTATATATATATATATATATAATATATATATAATATATATATATATATATATATATATATATATATATATATATAATATATATATATACATATATATATCTATATATATATATATAATATATATATATATATATATATATATACCTCGACCGGCCCGCTTCGCCCGTTCCTGGTGGGGAGCATCTCATTTTAAAAATAAGTAGTTATAAGCTCCGTTCCCGTTCCCGACTGTCGTCTGTCTGTCTTCGGGTCTGTCTGCCCTTTCCCCCCGACTGCCGCTGGTTGGGACATCCTTTTAAATTCTTGGGACATTAACTTTTCCCTTAGTTTCTTCGTCGCTGTCTGTCGTCTGTCTGTCGTCTGTCTGTCGTCGCTTTGTTGTTGTCTGTCTGCCCTGGGGGCCCCTGCCTGGGGGGGGCTCTTTAACATTAATATCATATAAGTCCCTTCCCTCCGCCTTTCGCTTCGTCTGTCTGTCTGTCTGTCTGTCTGTCTGACCCCCCCTGTTTTGCCCGCCCGGGGGGGGGCATCTTTTTAACCCTATAATTGCCCCCCTTTCGCTGTTTTTTTTTGGGTCTGTCTGTCTGTCTGGGGGTTTTTTTTTTTTTTTGTCCCTCCCTCTCTGTTGTCTTTGTTGCCTGTTTTCTAAAATTTATTGGTTGCGGTTAGAAAAACCCTTTAGAAAAAAAAAAAAAAAAATTAGAAAGACCTTGAAAATCTTTCACCTATTCCCCCAAAAATTAACTTGGGTAAATGGAGCGGCAGGCCTAGCAGCAGCAGACGAAGAAGAAAAAGGAGAAGTCGGAGGAGGGAGGAAGGAAGAGTGGTGGAGGAGGGAAGGAGGCGGGAGGAGGAGGATGGGAGGAAGCGATAGCGGACGAGGAGAGGAGGAAGGGAGGAGGAGGAGTCGCGGAGGAATAGGAGGGAGGAGGAGGGAGGAGGAGGGATTAGGAGGAGGAGGGGGGAAAGAGGAGAAGGAGGAGGAGGGAGGAGGAGGAAGAGGGCGGAGGAGGAAGGATCTGTTAGTGAGTAAGAAGGAGGAAGGAGGAGGAGGAGAGAGGAGGAGGAGGAGAGAGCGAGGAGAAGGGAGGAGGAGGGCGAAGGAGGAGGAGGAAGAGGAGGAGGGGGGGGAAGGAGGGGGAGAAAGAGGGAGAAGGAGGGAGAAGGAGGAGGAGGAGGTAGAAGGAGGGAGGGGGAGAACGCAGGAGGAGGAGGGGGGGGGAGAAGGAGGGAGAGGGAGAAGGAGGGAGGAGTAGGAGGGAGGAGGAAAAGAGAGGAGGAGGGAGGAGGTGGAGGGAGAAGGAGGAGGGAGGAAGAGGTAGAAGAAGGAGGAGAAGGAGGGGAGGAGGAGGAGGAGGAATGATGAGGAGGGAGGAGGAGGAAGAGGGAGGAGGAGGGATGTGGAGGAAGGAAGAGGAGGGAGGAGGAGGGAGGTAGAGGGAGGAGGAGGAGGGAGGAGGAGGGAGAAAGAGATAGGCGGAGAGAGGAGGAGGGAGGAGGAGGAGTAGGGAGGAATAGGAGGGAGGAGCAGGGATTAGGAGGAGGAGGGGGGAAAGAGAAGAAAGAGGAGGAGGGAGGAGGATGGAGGAGGAGGAAGAGGGAGGAGGAGGGAAGAGGAGGAGGGAGGAGGAGGAGAGAGGAGGAGGGAGAAGGAGGAGGGAGAAGGAGGATGGAGGAGGGAGGAGGAGGAAGAGGGGGAGGAGGAGGGAGAAGGAAGAGGGAGGAGGAAGAGGGAGAAGGAGGGAGGAGGAGAGAGGAGGAGGGAGGAGGAGAACGCAGGAGGAGGAGGGGGAGGAGGAGGAGGGAGGAGGAGGAGGGAGAAGGAGGGAGGAGGAGGAGAGAGGAGGTGGAGGGAGAAGGAGGAGGGAGGAAGAAGGTAGAAGGGGGAGGGGAGGAGAAGGAGGGGGAGGAGGAGGAATGATGAGGAGGGAGGAGGAGGAAGAGGGAGGAGGAGAGATGTTGAGGAAGGTGGAGGAGGGAGGAGGTAGAGGGAGGAGGAGGGAGGAAATGGGAGGAGGGAGGAGGAGAGAGGAGGAGGAGGGAGGAGGATGAGGAGGAGGAGAAGAGGGAGGAGGGAGGAGGAGGATGAAGGAGGAAGAGGAGGGAGAGGGAGGATGGGGAGGGGAAGAGGAAGAGGGTAGGAGGAGGAGGGGAGAGGAGGAGGAGGAGGGAGAAGGAGGGAGGAGGAGAAGGGAGGAGGATAGAGGAGGGGAAGGAGGGAGGAGGAGTGGAGAGGCGGAGAAGGGAGGAGGTGGAGGGAAAAGGAGGAAGGTGGGAGGAGGAGGGAGGAGGGAGAGGAAGGAGGGAGGAAGGAGGGAGAATGAGGAGGGGAGGAAGGAAAGGGAGGTGGAAGAGGAGGAGGAGGGAGAGGAAGGAGGGAGAAGGAGGGAGAATGAGGAGGGGAGGAAGGAAAGGAGGTGGAAGAGGAGGAGAAGGGAGGAGGAGGAGGGTGGAGGGAGGAGGTAGAGGGAGGAGGAGGAGGTAGAGGGAGGAGGAGGAGGGAAGAGGAGAAGGGAGGAGGAGGGAGTAGGATGGAGGAGGAAGAGGGAGAAGGAGGAGGAGGAAGAGGGAGAAGGAGGAGGAGTGAGAAGGAGGAAGGAGTAGGAGGGAGGAGGATGGAGGAGGAGGGGGAGAGGAAGAGGGAGGAGGAGGAGGGGGAGGGAGGAGGAGGGGGGAGGAGGTAGAGGGAGGAGGTAGAGGGAGGAGGAGAAGAGAGGAGGAGGGAGTTCGCCATTCCGAATTCATACTCGTCTAGGTTCTTTGATTTCGGTCCTTCCATTAATTGTTCTTCCCTTCTACATGACTGTAGATAACTTCCTTACACATAAAAAGATGAATTGTTATTGATATTGCCGTGGCATGGAGGAATATCAGCAGCAGAGTTGATCCAGAAAACCAAAGACCGAGATCTATGGAGAGCCATGAATGCCTACGCTAGCCGGCACGGCACTTGATGATGATGATGATGATTGCCGTGTGACGATTCTGTGTAGTCACGTCATTTTCTTCGCTTTTCCTAACGTTGTGGTTCGGGGATTCTTTCATCATCATCATCATCATCATATATTTACGTACGTATTTAGGGAGGGGGAGGAGGGAGGAGGAGGAAGAAGAAACAAAACTATGACAGTTGGCAGCACTGGAATGAGAGGAAGACGTGTAGAAAATTTCATCTCAATCGGATGGGCCGTTCGCGAACGCATAAAGGACATACAGACATACACACCCACACACATTGCCTTTTATATATAAGAAGATATATATATATATATATATATATATATATATATATATATATATATATATATATATCTCACATACTCTCCCTCGCACTCTCTCTTACACTCACACACAAACACACACAATTCTCCCCTCTCTCTCTCTCTCTCTCTCTCTCTCTCTCTCTCTCTCTCTCTTTCTCCTCTCTCTCTTTCTCTCTCTCTCTCTCTCTCTCTCTCTCTCTCTCTCTCTCTCTCTGGATCAAGTTCTTCAGCAAATGAACTGAAAGAACTAAACCAAACAAAAGCAAAGACATCCAGTAAATGAGCTGAAAGAACTAAACCAAACAAAAGCAAAGACGTCCAGTAAAAGACAAGTTGTGAATCTGAAGATGCACAAAAAAAAAATATGCAGCACCGAAACACCAGGAGACAGACAGCAGATAGGACGATATGGCAATCTTCTAGTCTAGGCCCCATGCCCCAATAGAGAAACAAACGGCAGGAGAATAAGAATACCGAAACAGCTGCAGCGGGCACAAACCAAGTCACAAATGCATGTTAAAAACAGAAGATGTCAAGGTCTACTAAAACATCCAGATGTCGACAGGATCAACGTGCATCTGCCTTCTAAAAATAGCTCATAGAACTTGGGACTGGGCGGTTAATGTTCTCTCATGCTCGTTCTCCTTCTAGGCGGCTCTGAAGTGATCTGATTATAAGAACGCTCAGCTGGCGTGGTCTAGTTCTGCACGCAAGAATACTGTTTCCAGAGTTTCTCACTGAAGCCTAACAAACTGGAAAAAGTAGAAATATATAATAAATAGATCTGTTGGAGAAGTAAAAATGTATAATAAACGGAACTGTCGGAAAAGTATAAATATATAATAAACAGAGCTGTTGGAGAAGTAGAAATATGTAAGTAACAGAACTGTCGGAGAAGTGGAAATATATAATAAGCAGGGCTGTTGGAGAAGTGGAAATATATAGTAAACAGAGCTGTTGGGAGAGTAGAAATGTATAGTAAACAGAGCTGTTGGGAGAGTAGAAATGTATAGTAAACAGAACTGTTGGAGAAGTAGAAATGTATAGTAAACAGAACTGTTGGCAGTGTGAGCGAATGGAAAACTGCCTAGTTAAGATAAGGAGTCACTTTTGGATCCATAAGGCTAATTGATACCGTTTCTTCTTCTTCTATCGTTCACTTGAAATGTGCCTGCCTATATCTGCAATATTGTCTATTGTATGAATTTCTCTGTATTTTGTAGTTCACCCAATGGTCCATATAGTTTATCTTCCACTGTTGTTTCTCTAGGCCAGAAGATTTGCCTAGATAATTGATACCGTTGACTCGTGTGTAGTAATAAACATGATTAAATAGCGAGTTGTCTCCCCAAACATCCGAGTTAGTTCCCTTAGACAGCTGTGATAACATCCAGCGCTATCTGATAGTGAGCGATGGATAGAGAAAGGGAAACGAAAGGGTGGAAATTATCGCGTGATAACCAGAAACAGGGATACATAATGTGTCAGATACAGGTTAATCAGCAAGGATTTCTGCCAGCAAGAGCAGTCTCCTTGTCAGAGAAATAATATTAATAATAATAAATATCTTATTTCAGATACGGTGGCTGTGTAGGACAATCTCCTATCAAAAGAGAAGCAAGGCACTTGTATATAATTGATATAAACGAGATTCTAAAGAGACAATCGTTGATTCTCTATAGAGAATAATAGATTGTTGATGTAAATAAAATTTTAAAGAGAACAAGATATCGTTGATATAAACGATATTCTGAAGATAACAAGGTATCGTTGATATAAAACAAGATTGTAAAGAGAACAGAATGTGGTTGACATTAAACGAGATTTTAAAGAGAACAATATTTTGTTGATGTAAACATGATTCTTAAGAGAACAGAATATGGTTGATATTAAACGAGATTTTAAAGAGAACATTATTTTGTTGATGTAAACATGATTCTAAAGAGAACAGAATGTGGTTGACATTAAACAAGATTTTAAAGAGAACAATATTTTGTTGATGTAAACATGATTCAAAAGAGAATAGAATGTGGTTGATATTAAACGAGATTTTAAAGAGAACAATATTTTGTTGATGTAAACATGATTCTAAAGAGAACAGAATATGGTTGATATTAAACGAGATTTTAAAGAGAACAATATTTTGTTGATGTAAACATGATTCTAAAGAGAACAGAATGTGGTTGATATTAAACAAGATTTTAAAGAGAACAATATTTTGTTGGTGTAAGCATGATTCTTAAAAGAACAAGATATCGTTGATGTAAACATCATTCCTCCGAAGTCGGAGAGTATCTGCCTGCATGGCGAGGAACCACCAGTCTCCACACCAATAAGCCAGACATAGGACAACGGATACTCACGCAAACCTCAGTCCGGTATGACATCACACTGATGTTGGACAACATGATGTCTTCATCCGACATACGGGACTCCACGCTGGAGTTCACAGCCAGTGAACGCAAGCAAGCAAGCAGCAGGCATAATTCTAAAAAGAACAAGATATCGTTGATGTAAATAAGATCCTAAAGAGAGCAAGATATTGCTTATATAAATAAGATTCTAAAGAGAACACGATATTATTGATATTTATCTAAAGAGTACAATAGATCGTTGATATAAACAAGATTCTAATGAAAAGAATAGATAATTGAAATTTACAGGATTTGAGAGAGAGAGAGAGAGAGAGAGAGAGAGAGAGAGAGAGAGAGAGAGAGAGAGAGAGAGAGAGAGAGTAGAGAGAGTTAGAGAGGGGAGAGAGAAAGTGAGAAAGAGACAGACAGACAGACAGACAGACAGACAGACAGGCAGACAGACAGACAGACAGAAAATCAAATCAAATCAAATCAAATCAAATCAGACGGACAGACGGACTGAGAGAGAGGGAGAGATAGAGAGAGAGAGAGAGAGAGAGAGAGAGAGAGATAACAGAAAGTAGTAATAAAATAGAAGGAATGCAGCAAAAAAAGAGAAAGCACTAACAAACTAAGAAAACAACACAAGCGTCACAGACAAAAAGAAACAACGCATTTATAATTTAAAAAAAAAAAAAAAACAACACTCCATTTAAATTCCAGTCACGGAGGAAGCATCATTTTTGTGTTGTGTTTTTTTTTATTGACATTTTCTTTTCTTTTTTTTTTCGTGTTCCAGCAGGTTCTTGATAAAAACAAACATTCTAGGCACGCGAACTGTTGCCAGCTGGTGTCAGAAGGATTGATACTTGATGGTGTTTGATCGACATAGGTGGAGTCCGTGGCTGTCTTCAATGTAACGTACATACACGCACAGACAATTTGTCGGACTGAACATATTTAACCAGATTCGTTTGATTGTGTATGTCTGTCTGTCTTTCTGTCTTTCTGCCTGTCTGTGTATGCGCGCCCGTGTGTATGCGCGCCAGTGTGTGTGTGTGTGTGTGTGTGTGTGTGTGTGTGCACCATAATTAATAAAGGTTGGATGGAAAGAGACGCGGAGGGATTTAAGCTGACGAAGAAATATCTATTCATTTTGTCTGTGCCTTATCATGCTAGCAGTTTCCTACTTAATGTCCTGTTCTGTCCACTTGTGATGGCGATAAGCTCCAACAACGGCTGACCGCTAGGTTAAATATCCGGTCAGCGGACAGTGATCAATCTCTCGGTCTGTGCCAGATACTTCTCTTCATTTTCCCTGGGTTCAGCTGAGTATTATCTGCATTTGTCTGTTTATCTGTTTATATCTTTTATGGTTGTTCTCGACGTTCCTTGTTTCATATTCACTTTCTGTCTTTCTGTCTTTCTGTCTTTCTGTCTGTCTATCTGTCTGTCTGTCTGTCTGTCTGTCTTTCTTTCTTTCTTTCTTTCTTTCTTTCTTTCTTTCTTTCTTTCTTTCTTTCTTTCTTTCTTTCTTTCTTTCTTTCTTTCTTTCTTTCTTTCTTTCTTTCTTTCTTTCTTTCTAGACATTTGTCAGGAACATGAATGTCATTGTTGCCTAGATAAGTCACAGAGTGTCCTATACGCACGTATTCGCTGAATCACGGAGCTTCCTTAATCAATTGCAAATGCAGAACTGTAAATATTTTCTTTCACTCGGACATAAAAACAAATAAACAATAAACAACTTATAAATAAGCTTCTTCACACCGTAAAAGCAACACACAGGGAAACAAATAGTAAATATTGTCAACTTAGTGTAAAGACTCTGACTTGAGTAAAGTAAACGTATATGTTCCCTGTTCACGTCTTCAGGAACATTGGGCGTACGTTTTTGATTCTATATTTACGAGAAAAAAAAGGGGGGGGGGATGTTTTCGATTCTATATTTACGAGGAAAAAAAGGTGGGGGGGGGGAATATCCAGCCTTGTTCGAATAGGGTTGCCAGATACGTTGGCACCAAAAGGAGGACATAATAAGACAGAAAAGAGGACAAAGGAGGACATATTGAATGTTTCATTTGAATCGTTCCAGATTAAACCCACAGTCAGTATAACTTTATTACAATAGCTGCCAATAAGAGGATCTTACTTTTAGTGAATCGACCAAGAAACAATCATGTTAAAAAATAAATATAAATTCAATGGAGGCCTTTTTCAAAATGCTGAAAAACATTATTTAAACAGCCGATTGTACAATTACTACCTTATAATCTTTATTAATTACACATCATGTTTCTCGGGGTGCCAACCTTTCGTAGAAGATCTTCGTTAGCAATCACATATGCATAAAACTGTTCACCGGTAAGATTCTTCAAATTGTACTTTGTGAGAATGATGCCCTTTACAGAGTCGAGTAAGAGTCTGTTCCTTTCCTTTGTCCATTAAACAATGGGTTTTAATAAAGAAGTAAAAGTAAATATCAAAAAGAGTAATGAGCCAGATACAGATAACAGTTAGAATTACTATAATCGACCAGTTCGCAGAAATGCATAGACTGTACATTTTAACAATGTAAACTTACGGTAGACTGTAGATTCGTTGGGCAGGTCACTTTACTCGCATGCCAGATCACAGGCTCCCTAAACGAATTTTTTTACGGCGAGTTGCGTTGTGGTAAACGCTCACCAGGCGGCCAGAGGAAACGCTTTAAAGACACTGAAAATCTCACTGAATGCTTTTGGAATTCATCATGACACATGGGAGACTGCAGCCAGAGACCGAAATTCGTGGCGTGCATCATTACGCAAGGGTGCAGTCACGTGTGAGGCAACCAGGACTGCAAGAGCTGTGAAGAAAAGACAGAAAAGAAAAACCACTGCAGGAAATCCTCCTCCAAAAAGTCAGCATTCTTTGTCCGCATTGTCAAAGAACATTTCGAGCCAAAATAGGCCTTATCAGCCATCTTAGAACTCACGGCTCCATACCTTCAACCCCACTGGATGAAATGAATGGTCATCATCATTCTTGATGGACAAACAACAGATATAACATTGTAAGTTGTAACAACAATACATAAAACATTATAACATTGAATATAAGAAAAGCCGGACATTTTAAAGGTTGTTAACTTTGCCTGACGGATGGAGAATATTAGGCTAAAATGAGGACATGTCCTATTTTTTCCGGACGTCTAGCAACCCTAAGTTCAACCTGTTTCTACAGCATTGGTTTTAAATGAGGTCTGTTTTTCTTTGTGAGTGTGAAGATTTTGATTATATTTCATTTCTTTGCATTCCTTTGAGTTTGTCTTAAACAGGACTGGTTATAATTTTTCCTCTATACTTGTTGGGTTCGGTTGGGTCTCAAAGGACTCACGCTGATTGGCATTTTCTGTGTTGCGTTGAGTTGGCCCTGATGAGGACCTGCCAGATTTTGTAGCCTCCCGATCGCTTTCTCTAAAAGGACTGGTTTTTGTCAGGACACATTGATGTTTTGAGATAGTCCTGAAAAAGGTCAGGTCTTGAACGCATGTAGTCCCCACAAGAACTGGGGCACGTGGTACTAGACCTACATCTCTATAGACCAATCGGCACCTGGTGACTGATGTGGTGAGTATCACGCCGGCCGACTTATCTTCCAAAGAAATTTTCTGGAACCAATTTTAGGCTGGATCGACTGGGAGACACTGTCAATAAAAAAAAAAAAAAACAATGCAAAATTCAAAACAATGTTTTCCCTTAGTGAACTTGAATAGCGAGGACACAAACAATAAATTGCACGATTTATTGCCTTCCTCTGCATATCGCCAGGTTCAAATCACACCACATTAAAAAAAAAAAAATGTCGAATACCTCCCAATGAGGAGATCCCAGGTTAATTAAAAAAATTCCAATCAAACCCATTGTGGATCGAGGCCATGGCCACAGGGATGACAGACGAGTATTTAGCAACCACACCACACCACACCACACCATCCCACTACTCGCGAAGCTGATAAATATGCGGAAACCGTCTCACATCCATCGAGCCCTAACGAGCTAAACAAACAGCAGATATAGGAGCCATGTGATAGATGGCGACCACGTGACAGCTACCAGACCCCGGAGAGTTCTCAACGGCGGGTCAGATTCAGAAATATCGTCTTGGGCTGGTGACCCGGCGGGGAGAAGTCAATTCACCCTGACTCATACATCACTGGGGAATCTTATCTGTACGACTTGTAATTTCTGGTCGCTGTCTCAACTACCCAATTCGCCCTGGACGTTCGGGTCACATTGAGATGATGAGAGCATCGATTCAGAATGTTCTGGGGATAAGAGTGGCCGTGTGAGCAGCGTCGAGGACAGGTCTGGTCCTTATTGTGGCTTGGTGATGGGAGAGATGAGGGGAGTGAAGGCGCAGTTTTGTTATCGTGTATAATCAGACAGACATGTGCGGGAAGACAGACCGAGAGATAGATAAACATAAAAGCCAGACTGGAAGACAGACGGGCTGAGATATAACCAGACATAGGGGTGGGGTTAGTTATATTTATAAACAGACTAATAACAGGCAGATAGACAAACGGACGGAAGGATGGAAGGACAGGCAGACTTGTGTGAATGGGTGAGTAAGTAAGCAAGAGGAACGCAGACAGATAGACAAGTGGGTAGATGGATGGACGGACGGAGAGACTAGACAGATACATTTCGATGGATGGGTGAGTAAGTACGCAAGAGGAAGACTAGACAGACAAATGGGTGGATGAATGGACGGACGGAGAGACAGACAGACTTGGATGGATGGGTAGGTAAGTAGTTAGAAGGCAGGCATACAGGCGGGTTGATGGAGGAATTGGCAGACGGATGGACAGACGTACGGATGGACAGACAGACAGATAGACAGATGGGGGGATTGGCGAACGGAGAGGTAGACAGACAAAGTACAGACTTGGTGACATGAATAACCACATAATATACACTAACTGAGCCGAATTCCTGCTCACAAACCATTTCCTGTCTAGGCACACTGCTTGTAATTTTAACTCTCTAGATCTCTAGCGACAGTTGGCTGTTGGTTTGTCGAGACTCCTGTCTGTTCCACTGGTCACATGAGGCACTGAGGAGCATTTTGCGTGATATTCACTAGCACAGGAATGGAACATGATTGGGCACACCTTTGTCGTGAAGTTGGAACCGCAGCTAACTAACTAGCGACAGTTGATCCTACACGGCAGACATTGGGAGGGAGCCGCGGTGGTCAGTGAGTAGCACGCTGGCCTGCTAGATTGGTGGTGCTCTACTTGAAACCCCATGGAGGTAGACTTTACACATTGGCATGGACTTTCTGCTAGCCCCAGGATACCAAGGGTGCCAGGGAATGCCGCGGAAAGTAAAGTGGGTCGTGTATTATTATTATTATTATTATTATTATTATTATTTGTGCTAGCTCTCTTTGAACTCAAGCATAGTCTATTCACACGACTTCTAGCAGTGCGGGACTGAATTTTGCGTGTGGATTAGCTTTCCCTATAAACAGTGTCCCTCACCATCAGGCGAACCCGCTCCGACTTTAGAGGTACTTGTAATTTAGGTCCCCAAGTCAAGGACGATAGGTCAACATTTTAATCCAGCTGTCCGGTGTACGGGTTGAACCCCTTACCTCGGCATCAACACACCGGAATTTTAAGAACACACGTCCTTATGGATTCGGCCATGCTGACCTACCTCGTGTATTATTAATCATTTCACTCATCGATTGCCGATGACTTACACCATATACCAAATAGTCGCACAGCTCATCGAAGTCTCCGTGTCGAAGTGGTAAAGCCGGCCGCTTCGCGCTCCGAAGATTGTGGGTTCGATTCCGAAACCCGCTATTCGCTTTACAAGTGCTATTTTCTCGAACACTTCTGGGGGTCGTCGCTACGGAGTTTATACTTTATGCGACGCTAACGGCAAGCTCCTTTGCGAAAGAGACCGAGCCATGCGGGACAAAACTCGGTGCAATGAAGTCGACCCTCTCGCCAGTTAACCCCACTTTAAAAAATCTTCTAAAGAACCCTTTTTATGCCCTTAAACAGTAATTTGCATACGGTGCCCAACCCATAATTTTATAGACCAATCAGAGCTCGGTAGATGATGTGGTCAGTATTAAGCCAATCGCCGTTACTCCCCAAGAAATTTATCGGTGCCATTTTAAGATTGGGTCTACCTAGGAGACCCTGCCAATTACAAACATCCGCCACGTCGCGAATTTGAACGAAGCACCAGACGTCTAGTATTTTCCCGCCTCGGCATAACTTTCCCGCCGTTGCCTGTTGACGACTTCTAGACGATTTAGAGGGAAATTACTAGAACAATTTCAGGCTGTTGTTTGATGTGGTGAAGAAAAATAAAAAAACGAGCTTAAACCAGGCGCAGGAAGGAATAGAACATTCAGTCAGATGGATTCACTCATCGTTCAGGAATTGGAGAAGAAGAAAACTTATCGCTGAGGCTCTGGAGGGGGGAAAAACTCAGTTTAGGCTGTCATCAATTGTTTGTACACGTGCCAGGTTAATAAAGTCTGCCTCTGGTGGCCAAACACATGCATATAAGCGTTGCCAGATAGGCTTTTAACGACACGGTTATTTTATAAATACAGGAACCACACAAGAGGTCAACCTGGCCGAGAGGATAAGATCATTCGCTATTAAAATTCCAGTGTGCTGATAGTGGGGCAGTGGGATCGTTCCTTACACCAGCAAGTTGGACTTCAACGTTGAATCCTCATTCAGAAATCCATGGTAATCTCATTCATTCATTCATTCATTCATTCATTCATTCATTCATTCATTCATTCATTCATTCATTCATTCATTCATTCATTCATTCATTCATTCAGTAGTATGTCCCTTGCAGGACTTCACTCCCATAACAACGGGCCGGAAAACTTCTCGGTCATAAGTAAAATGTCTCGCGTTCGATAAACTCATCAGCAGTTCATCTGCCAAATCCTGCTCCCATCTTCTCTTTGGCCTTTCTCTTCTTCTCTTCCCTGGCACATAATCCTCCATGATTGTTCTCTGCAAACTTTCATGATGTTCCAAGTGACCAAACTATTTCAATTTTCTTTGTTCTATCGTTTTTAGTAGCCAACCTTCTTCAGTATTGAGCTCTTGTCATATGGATGCAATTTGTTATTTTCTGTATCCAAGATATTCTCAGTACTACTATGCTCACATATGGCAAACTACTGAACATAAAATTGCCAAGTAAACCAACTTGGGGTTGATGGCGACGTCGGGTAAAGAATGTGCAACATTGTAAGGAGACACAGAAAAGGCCTCCGTGTCGAGGAGTTGTGTGTACACACAGCACCTGGCATCAGATGTTACAACTGTTCCGAGATAGTGATACCGATTCACTTGTTTAAGAATATTCATGTCTCCTTCACTCAACCTCGTTTTCTCATGGAGATGACCTGGAGGTCACAGAGTCAGTCCTTTCAATTCCACGGACACCAGCATGATCTGGAGACAGAGGCGCTTCAGAACTTGTAGGTACGCTCTGAGATAACCACACCCATCTCGTGTATACCAGGGTCATCCGGATTTTGTCAGGATAAATCAAAGGCGAAGATTATTAACTGATTTAGTGCCGAAAGATTATATATCGCCAAATGTAACCTTCCATGTGGACAGAAGAACGATATATCGCCATACTACGTTTATCGTATTATTTGTTTTGTTTCATGATGTCTTCCGCAGTTTCAATGCTCAATGAACGGAAATTGACAATATAATATTTGGTCATTTGATTATGTGCCATGTCCGGTCCAAACTCCATTTTTGTTTGGTACTGAATCAGTTACGTTTAGTAACTACTCTAAAGTGAACAGTCTATATCTGACACTTGGCGGTGGAATGGACAAGTATCAGCAGTTTTCCCGCGCTCCCCCTCCCCCCTCAAAATGACGTCGGACCGTTTGACTCCTGTGCAGGAACAGCGTGTTGTGATAACGATTTTTGGCGAAAGACGGTTTCTAACACGCTGAAATTCATCCTCGACTGCCATGTATGTGTGTTTGGATAAAGAATTTTAGCAGATTCATCAGTGTGTGAATAGTGTAAAATTTTTCCTGAAGGTCGTGAATCCATCGAGGATTAGCCATGTGAAGGTCGACCGAAGATATTATTCTTCAACACAACAACGCGAGACCTTATACAGCCGACAAATCTATGGCAATTATTGATCAATTGTTTTGGAAGGTACTGCCGCATCCGCCTTACTGTACTGACTTCTCCCCGAGTGATTTTCACCTGTTTGACTCTCTGAACCAGCGCCTCGGAGGAAAAAACTGTGACACGGATGACGAAGTGCGCCAGGTAGCTCTCAAATGGCCCAAGGAGCAGCCAAAAGATTTTTATGCTACCGGAATACAGAAGCTGGTAGCCTGATGAGAAAACATGTGTTGCTGTGGCAGATGACTACATTAAAATATAGTACAGGTAATTTCGGTTCAAATCTCATAGTTCTCTAGAGATGACATCAGTCCGGATACTTACTGGGACGGCGCAGTACAGGATAATCCACTGAATGGTGATATGTCGGAGTCACAGTGTGTGTATATGCGCGCGCGCGAACACACACACACACATACACACACAAACACACACACACACAAACACACACACACAAGCACACATACACACAAGCACACACACACACACAACACACACACACACACACACACACACACACACACACACACACGACCCAGCTTTATCTGAAAACGCCTGTTAAAGCAACAGCGTATAATGCATGAAAACATACAGAACCACGTTGCAATATGTATTTCATGCAATCCGAGGACTGGTATAGACTATCTCAGCCTGCCACTCCCCCATATTCCGGACTTGTAACTAGTTCATAAAACTTGTTTATTTGGGAAGATAATGTTGCGGGTTTCCCTTATCTTCCACACACACGACGACAACACAAGCAAATAAGCTACACGACATGCAAAAGTATGGTTACACGCAAAGTTTTGTGACTCGTCCCTTAACAAAATGTACAGGAGGTTTGTAAAGTCTCACTACACTTTGTATGTACAACAATTATGAAAAAAAATAAGTACATGATGTCATCAACAAATGTGTTAAAATACATTAAATAGTTACAATAGCCACTGCTACTGTCTAACGCTGTTTTGGGAAGCTGGAAAGGATCAATGAAGTATATATATATATATATATATATATATATATATATATATATATATATATATATATATATATATATATATATATATATATATATATATATATATATATATATACATATATTGATTCATTGGCACCTTTCCGTCTTGACAGACGATAGTTTGGTACACTGTGCTTCAAAAAGGCTTAATAACTACGAACCATGGCGGTGGCGAGTGTGGCTGGTAAGGCCAATTCTTACTGCAAATGTTTGCCCACAGTAGGTGCATGTGAAAACGTGGTCATTTCCACCATTGTGCACCATCTTACGTCTCTCACGCTCTGTGTGTGCTTTTTCTGCAATAATTTTCTCTTTTGTCTTTATTCCATTTCTGATGTTTGCCCTCCATACAACACGTTCAGCGGCGACTTGCTCCCAGTGTGCATTATCTATGCCTGTATTAATATATATATATATATATATATATATATATATATATATATTATATATATATATATATATATATATATATATATATATATATATATAATAAATCTTTGAACAATCATCAGTGTGTATTGACCACTATTTCGAAACACTTGTTCTATCAAAAACATTCTTTCTTCCATT